>MU182278.1:298011-339820 GCA_016904865.1 Pissodes strobi | reverse complement strand
TTTTTTTATGGCAGTGGCACACACACTAAAGGGAGATCCTATGGCGCTCGACGAGCGGTGTGTGTGCGAAGATGTTGATTGACACGGTTCTTGAATATTTGTAGGTTGTAATTAGTGGGAAACAGATGTCCTGGAAGTGAGTTCCACAGTGATGCAGTGCGCCAGACAAAGGAGTTCTGGTAAAGCGATGTTCTAGGTGTTTCTAGTTGTACGATGAACTGGTGCGCTCCTGCCGTCTGTCGGGACTGTCTGACAGGAGTTGCCAGGGGCGGGATTATGCGGGCCAAATCCTGGGAACATCTGCCGTGAAAGTATCTGTAAAACAGAGACATCTCGGCCACATGTCTGCGATGTTCCAGACTATCCAGATTCCGGGTCAACTCCGGATCGCCGACGAGACGCACAGCCCTCTTCTGAATGGAATCCAGCAGCTTTAGGGTATGCTTTGGTGCGGCATCCCAGATATGTAAGCAATATTCTAAGCACGGTCTTATTTGCGCTTTGTACAGCAAGAGCAACTGCTGCGGTGTATAGAGTTTCTTGTTGCGAAATAGCGCACCAAGCTTCTGGGAGGCTGATTTTGCGATGTTAGCAACATGGTCATGCCATGACATATTGCTGTTGACCGAGACACCCAGCAGCCCGATTGACGAGGATGAAGGAATGGTCGATCCTGCCATAATGATGTCAGGGCCCGCTGTATTGGCCCTCTTAGTAAACGTTGCTGCTTGGGTCTTCGCTGCATTGAACTGGACCAAATTTCGGTCGCCCCAAGTTTGAACTTTCTCCAGGTCTTGATTAATTGCTGTAATCTCCTCCTGTCTGCGGTGATGAGTCTCAGTCGCTGGTAAGGGTTTTTCTGATCTAAAGTGGGAGACAAGGGTACTGTCATCTGCAAAACTGTAAACAGGATTATTCGTTTCGATCAGCAGGTCATTAATATAGATGAGGAACAGAGTTGGTGAAAGTATTGCGCCCTGAGGCACGCCCGCGTTGATGGTAAATGTGTCCGAGATGTGTCCATCGACTGCAACATGTAGGGATAGGTTCTTAAGGAAACTGGCCAGCCAGCTGCAGAGAGAGGCGGGCAGTCCCAAGGACGGCAGTTTGTTGAGCAGTCCGTCATGCCAAACTCTGTCGAATGCCTTTGAAATATCCAACGCAATCGCTCGAGACTCTCCGTAGTTTTCAATTGCCCTACTCCATATATGAGTGACATAGGCCAATATATCTCCTGTCGATCTCTCTTTGCGAAAGCCGTATTGATTATCGCTGATTATTCTGTTGCTCTCGAGGTACTTGAGTAGTTGCTGGTTGACTACACGTTCCATGACTTTGGAGATTATTGGAAGCAAGGCAATCGGGCGATAGTTTGAGGGCGTGGTTTTCTTGCCTTTTTTTGGAACAGGTTGCACTCGAGCGACTTTCCAAGAGGATGGGTAAATCCCTTTTCTGTAAGAGAGAAAAAAGCCTGGAAAAAACAGGTGTTAGTTCGTTGGCGCAGTTCTTTAGCACGATGGCAGGTATTCCGTCCGGTCCTGATGCCTTTTGCGTATCTAGTTCTTTAAGGATTTTGCGAATATCACGATGAGAAAACTTGACTTCTGCCATGGTGGTGTTGATGTTCGGTATAGTGGGGAGAGTCTTGCTTTGGGGCACGTCTAAGGTAGAGTGCGATGAAAACATTTTGGCGAGCATGTTTGCTTTTTCTTTGGCTGTAATCGCCGTGATGCCACGTTCGTCCGTCATTTTTGTATTATTTCGCTTTGTATTTATATCGGACTCGATTTAGTAGCTTAATTGAACGGCGTGACGTCATCTTAATTAGAGATTAATTAAGGTTGATAGGCTTTTGTATTCAGATGACCCAGTCATTTGTATTTATTCGCTAGGTTTCGCGATTGATCCAATTAATCGTTTTCACTCATTTCGGACTCGATTCTTTAGCTTGATTAATCGGCGTGAAGTCATACTAATTAGAGACTATTGGGCTTATAGGTTTTTATATTCGTTTATTATTTAATAATTATTGAGTAAACCGTTTTCATTCATATCGGATTAGATTTAATTAGCTTAATCATAGTAATTATTAGAGATTAATTAAGGCTTTTAGGCTTTTATATTTCAACGGAATAGTCATTATTATTTATTCACTGGGTCTTGCGATTGGCCTAATTAATCGTTTTTATTTTATTTCCGACGAAATGTAATGTAGATTTTCGATAATTAAGTAGTTTAATTTATTCGACCGTTCTGTGGCGGATTTGCAGCGAGTGTAAAATTTAACCATTGATTATGTTGCTTTATCAAAGGCATCTATTGTTTACAGTAATAGGTTGTTACCAGTGGCGGCTCGTGACCTGTCAAAGAGGCAGTGCTGCTCACGGCAGGCAAAATCGAAACATTTGTATATACTAGAGGTCTGTTCAATAATTCACACTTTTTGCTCTGAGCATGAACTTTTTACACTTTTTGCCCTAAACGTGTTTTTTAAATAAGAGATGAAACAATTATTAAAGTGAGATAAAACATCGATGACGTCATCATAATTTGCACTATTTACTCTTCCCTATGGGCAGGTGTAAAAAGTGTACGTCTGCGCGTCAAGCGTGTTTTAAAATTATGTAATGACAAATGACAGAAAAAAGTCGGTTTTGTTTTGTAGTTTTGTTCAGTTCTCAGTTGAGTTTTGTTCCCCGTAAAACTTTATTCATAGACCAAGATAAAACACTTCTTATTCTATGTTTTGGTTATTCTCTTTTTCTCCTTGAAAAATGGTTAAGACCTCACAAAAAGGTCTTTATTTTCGCCACTTGGGTCGTATTCATCCTCGTCTTCAGATAAAAACAGATCTATGTCGTCTATGTATTCCATTTTACCAAAAAGAAAACAATCACACATACAATATTATAAGAGATAGTTAAACAAACGTAAAATACGAAAACGATAGGTGACAGATGAGATGAGTGATGACAAACAGTACAAACACCGCTCGAACTCGACCAAAATGCGTTTTTTAAATCCTTCCAAGTTCATGAACTGAACATGAACTCATGACGCAATAATTAGGTGCAGAATGGGCAGAAAGAGCAAAATATTGAACAGACCTTAGGAGAAAGGCGGACGAGGGGAAAATTTTTCCAATTTTCAAGGTCAAACTGAGTAGAATGATGAATTACAAATTCGCCCAGCAAAAATATTTCATTACAAAAATAGGTTTCGTTACATACCTTTTCCCTTTTTTTTGATACGATCAACAAAATTCTTGTCAAAAACTACTTTAAATATTTAATTATCCAAGTAGGGAGGGGGAGGCCCTAGCGCCTTAACTCACTGGCTTCCACTAATTTAGCTGAATATCAAATAACGATACTATTTATTTGTATAAAAAAGTACCGAATGAAACTGGGAAAATTTTAATAATATTTTTAAAATCACATATTAACTAGCGAGTTAACTATGAAATAATACATTATACGTTTTCATGCCCCCTCTTATTTAAACTTAAGCCAACCTTATTGTTCAAGACTTAGGTTCATTAGAAAATTTTGTGCCGTGTTAAAACAACGCCTCGGGAGGCATTAAATTTGTAAATAATTTATCTAATTTTGTTTTTCGTACGGGTTTTTAGATTAAACATTTCAGTAAAAAAATTAAATATGGATAGGTATTCATGGCGAGAGTGTGTACCGTGTTGCAGACAAACAAATTAAAACTTTATAGAAGAAATAAAAACGGCCGCCTCTGCCTCGCCACCTCACCCCTGGAGACGGGGCTGGTTAACTGTACCTAATAAAGCTTATTCCAAAGCATTTTGAATATGATTGTTCGAATTTTCATGGTCCTTTATTTTTTCCGTAAAATGTACCAAGTCTCTTACAACTGTCTCCGACCATGTTTTATTATCTCCGAAAACTACACATGGAAAGCAAAAAAGGGCTTTTTTTTATTGCATCTACAAATCCAGTCATTTCAAGAATAAATCTCTTTATTAAAGTGACGTGTGTAAGGTTTTCCTCTGCTAACACCGCCTATCTGAATAGAAATATCTCGTAATGGCCTATCTCTATTTTTCAATCCAAGCTTTTTCTCGTAAGTGTATTTAAAAAATCTTTTAACGTTCACTAAATTATGCACTACATCCATTTTTATGAAAGTCTACAGTCTATACTACACAGCAACCTACTAACAATAACAAGAAACAAAAACGATACAACTACAACAATCTAGACACATCAATTAATTAATAATTGTCTCTTCAAATTAGCTATATAAAACGCGCGCGAGCTTATATTTGTAAAAACCGGCAAGTACTGTCACGAATGCAGCTAAATAACTGCGAAATTTTCCCTATTAAAATTCAATAGCTCATTTCTGCGAATTGACAACTGTATCATTCTTTAGATTGAGAAGAATAGCCTGAATAGCTGTGCACGAATAATAGCAGTCCAGATAAGGACATTCACATATCGTCGCGAGGAAATTATATTAAATTTACTGGTGAACTGTAGTCCGTCTAGAGCATACACCGGCCGGCGTCGGCGTGTTCGCAGTGTATATGAGCAGAAATGGCATATATAATAGCATTCCCGGCCGAAAATTAGATGCTTTAATTTTACATTATTATTTTGAGGAATCGTTAATTATTTAGTTGAAGGATAAGAAATTAGTCAAGTAGCTTCTTCAAAATTTTGGTGGTTCTGCAGCTCTGCAGTTCTTATGTACCAGCCGTCCCTGGTTGTTACTAATGCCAAAAACCGCTAATTTCATGGAATTCATTTTATTACCGAAGTTAGAACTGATGCAATGGGGAATTGTTGTTTTTATCTTTAATTTTAATCACTCATCTTGCAATTAACTTCTAGTGATTCGTGTGGGTAGTTGATTTTAACTATTAATTAGATACTAAACCGGGAAATTCGGTTGTTAATTGTTAGGTAATGTATTTTGTTTATTATTAGTTTTCGTTACTAAGGAAAGCCATCAGTTCGCGTTATTGAATGCAGATTACATATTTTCGCATATTTTCGTTCAGTGTTGTTTACCTTATTGAACTTTATTCTTCAGTTATTAAAATAAAGGTAGAGGCACCCTATCTTTTTGATATTTTTTATATTGGAGGTCGTTCGGACCATTTATTTGCCAAATTCGTTTAGTACGTTTTTTATTAAAGTATAATTTGGTGCTTTTTGTTCATTATGTGGACCGTACTTGAACTTTTCTCTTGAATTATTAAAATTCAGGAAGGGTTATGCTTTCTATTTGATAATAATATTGGAAGGTCATTCAGATCATTTATTTGTCAAATTTATTTAGTATGATTTTTCATTAAAGTTTATTCTAGTGATTTTTATTCATAATATAGATCATACTTGAACTCTTTTATCAATATGGTATGAATATTCTGTACCAGACCTGATACAATCTATTTAATACATTTATTTATCTTCTTTTTTGTACTATTGCTGTCATTTACTGTATTCAACGATTATGTACGTTTATTTTGCTGTGCCGAACTCAGTCCAAATTCTTGGACTGCTTTCCCCCCTCTTTCTAAATGCTGTAATGTTATTTTTAACGGATGATGTCGGCTTCCCTTGGGCGAACCGAACCTTCTAAGTTTTCAGCATAATTAATATTAAGTTTTAGTTGTAATACTTCGATTGCTCTAATATATTATTACGGTGGTGCTCTTTGTCTCATTTATTCTTCGTTTTTTTAACTTTTGGTTCATTTTTGAATTTGATTTAATATAAAAAGGGGAAAACTCTCTCTTAATTCGAAATTTGAAATTCTGCTAAATTATTCTTTTGAAAGGAGAGTATATAATAGCAATCGATTCACATTCTATTGTGACTCGTTACTAGGGAATGGTTCCATTCCTAGGGTCCTCCCACCCGGTGGGAACTTTGTAGTCCACCCACCTAACTGGGATGCTGTAATTCTTCCATTCGGTTAGAACAGTCCACTTACCCGGCGTAACTGGAACTAAGGGTCCGGAACCAGCCGTGCGTGTTCACCTGACGGTGGAATTTCAGTGGCAGTTAAGTGATAGACAATCTTAGTTTTTAATTACTGTTTTGGAATAACTGTCTCCTTTTTTTTAAGTTAGCACCTTTACCCTTGTAAGTATTTGGGCCCACCTTATCTCTGTGATTTACGTGATCACGATCCCGCGCGGTAGAAAAAACTTATTTTTTTCCCCTATTTCTCTCTGGGGTTCTTAGGCGCTTAAGTGGTGCCTATTTCATCTTAATTTCTGAAATATTACCTAAATCTACATAGAGTTTGGACAACCACTGACAATCCTTATAATTTAATTGTTATAATTTCATTGATATTAGATAGTTGTTTTTCTTAGTGTTTAAACCGCCTACAATTGTCGGAGTCGTACCTAAATATATATAAATATTATAGAACCACTAATTTCAATATATACATATTTTATTATCGCTATTCTTGGCTATTCCTGTTGCCTAATTTGGTTCTTTTCCAAATAAAGGAATAGTATCGTATTTGTGGCGTGTTTTATTTGGCTCAACCCTAAGCAGGATTTCTATTCTTTTACTTATTTTCGTGTTGCTAGTAAATAGGTACCGGCTAGGTTTTGAAGGAGAGTGAGGGTCTTGCAGCAGGTTCCACGAATAACGCGGGGATCTCCAGTTTGGTCCGTAACGAACTCGGTGGCGCCCAATGAACCTTTCTCCGGATTATTGAGCAGCGGGCAAATTGCGCGATCACTTTACAGCTTGCTACTGCTACTGTTTATAAAATGAAATTGGAGTTTTTCCATTTTTTTATATTTCCTTCTGGCTAATGTTCTTGTAGACACTTTAAGCATTGCTATGCCACAACGATATTTTGTACAGCCATCAAGTAGCCGCTTTCCTTTGGGGTGAGGTTCACTCCTATTCCCCAAGATTAAGCCAGCGAAAGTCCTTCATACGTTCCCGAGTAGTCAGCAGCCAAGGAGTAAGGCCCCTAAAGGCAATACAAGCGTTGCGAAATTAGTTGTGACAATATTTGCACGTTTCTTTACTAAAAAAATAAATATCCATGCTTACCTGGTAATATTCATCCAATATTTCCGGCACCGATTTCGTGAACAAATATTGATGGTGTCCTATATCTTCCATATTAGGAGTGTCGTTCCCTAAACGGCCATATCTGTCTTCCAATACTAGACTCTTCTTGCCCAATACCATTTCCAATATTCTGTTCTTGTAATATTTCTCGAAAGCTGAGCATATAAAGTCGGTTATTTGATTGAGATTGAACAGTCTCGTTCGGTCCAATGCTACTTTGGACGTCAACCTGAATAGTCTGAACGAGAGTTCTGCTTGGTTGTAGTCAAAGGTTTTTGAGCCATGAAGAACCATGTATTGTCTGTAAAAGAAAATAAAAACATGAAATAGGGAATGGTTCCGAATTCTATAGGTTGCAATATAAAATACAATTGGGAGAACTGACCGATAGGAGCACCATCGTTTTATCGAAATACATATACAATCACGTTTTCCCTCAGACTTTAGTTGACCCCCCTTGATTATCAGAATAGTACCCTTGATAAGTACTCATCAGATATAGCATTTGTCACCTAACCTCTAATATCTATAAATATACAGTATAATGACAAGCACTACTGGCCCTGAAAAGTTATAAACTTGCAGCCAGGTCGGTATTAGAATGTCACAATTCACTGGAGGATGCCGCCCGCAAAACAGAATTTCTGTGTGCTGTTTTAAAGGACATGGACACTGCGAAGGTCACATATTAGCGGATAAATTGGCCAGAAAGACAGCCTGTTCAAACATTCAACTATCGCGACGTTGATACAAAAGATTAAAAAAAAAAACATCACCCATGAAGACTTTAGGGCAAGATGGGACGAAACAACTAACTGTCGACTGGCCAGGGAACTACTAAGCTACCCCAATGAGTCTGCAGCAAAGGCGTAAATGGGTATGTCAAGGAAGAACCTACGGACTCATGGCGGGGATCCTGACTGAACACTGCCAGCTAAGGAATCATCTCTACACAATTTACTTTATATACTATGAAGGTTCACAAAGTAAACAACTAGTGTAATAAGTAATAATTGATAAAGTTTGGCTGTTATACACGGAATTCTTGTCTGGTTTTTGCACAGCAGGTACATTGAAGTGTTCTCCATAGTGTTAGCTATTGGATTTTTTTGCTTTTCATTGTTCAATGCCTGAAATTGCCGCATTTATGTGCAATTGTTTCAAAGCACTTTGCATCGATGTAAAAAACGTCGTCAATAAAAACCTTTAAAAGGATTTTTTTTTTGTTTTTCATTGTTCAATGCCTGAAATTGCCGCATTTATGTGCAATTGTTCAAAGCACTTTGCATCGATGTGAAAAACGTCGTCCATAAAAACCTTTAAAAGGAATTCCACAATCTTAACATCGACCATCGAAAATATAAAAGGTGAATATTCTTGACGAATTTTGGCAGCTGTTATATGGGAATTTTGCATAGGACAATCGAGTTTGTATTGAGTGGTTACGCTGGCCGACGCATTACTGCATAATATTGTGTTTACTGGAGTTCATTCATCTCTACTGTTTATAAACATTCTGAAAAAGTTAAAGCAATCTATTTATATTGTATTATTATTATTATTATTATTTAGTTGAATGAAAATGAGTTTATGTAAAAAATGCAAGTCTAATGAAACGGAGACGTACCGAGATTTATAGTGTGGTATTGCCAAGCATCAACTGGTTTGTTTGTTGACTACTTGAGATAAAATGGAAAAATTTTGTTCGTGTTTTTAAAGCTGCGTTCATAAGGCCCGTCCAGCTGAAAATGAATTATTTGGAGCAGCATGTGACTCTTGTAAGCTGCTACTTTATTGTAAAAGTTGTGCTGAACTCAAGACAACTGAAGCTCGCACATTAGCCCTTAGTGAAAGAATCTTATTATTCTACTGTCAATCATGTAAAGATGATTTTAAAAATATGTGTTGTAATGAGGAAAAATTGGAAAACATATTTAAGGAGAATAAAAGGTTGAATGAAGTAATAGAGCTTTTGGAAGGTAAACATGAAGATTCTATAGCAAAATTAAAAGAGCAAATTATTGAATTGGACAAAGTCATTATTGCGAAAGACGTTATAATTCAACGAGAAAAAAGAAAAACTTTGGATTTTCAGGACGATGTTTTTTCTGCAGAAAATTCACTGGAGGAAAAAAAACAAGGATCAAGAAAATATGATTAGAATGTTAAAAAAAGAAATTGCTTGCACAAAAAATGATACTGCCATTTATCAAAAGAAATATGAAGAAGTTCTAGTAAAAAATAAAAACTTTGATAAAGAATTCGCAATGACTAAGCTATCTAGTAAGTCAAACACTAAACGTATAGTTGAACTGATACAGAAGAACGAGAATTTGCAGCAGACAATATTGGAGAAAGAAAAAAAACGTGATAAACTGGTAAAAGAGCTTGATGAATTGAAGTCAATGAGAAATCAAATGCTTACAACCATTAGTACACTTGAAAATGATAATGAAGTATACGCCAGTGAGAATAAAAAGATCAGTGCGGAACTATTCTTATTTAACCAGCATAAAGTTTCAAAAAAGGATGATGAAAAAAGACAACCAGATGGTAATAATGCTGACATAACTGTTGTGAATTCGCTTGCTAATTTAGGGAAAGTTAAGAATCCTAGGAATAAACTTGTTATTTTAACTGACGACTATGGAAAAATGGTATATGATGCTATGGACACCGTCTATAGATATTCTAATACGTCCGCTCACTCCAGCATGCCGTGGAAAATACTGCCGTTGACCTTGAACACACTCGGCCACTGTACAGTAAACGAATGGGTGCAGCTACGGTGTACGATCAATATGAACTGCCGCTCGATTATTTTTTATACGGGGAGCGTTCTATTAGGAATAAATGATATGAATATGATTACGTATTAATGTTTGGATTATTTATTTGTTATGAACAACTATTGACATTATCTGTCTCATTTATAGGCTCATTAATGATACTACTTTGTAATAGTTACTTAGTATTATAATAATTATATAAGTAAATAATAAACGAAATATTATCTACGATATGGATAAAAATACCAGTAGGTACAACGTGTATTGTTTAATTACGAACACAAGTTAAAAAATATAACAGGAAAATAGCGATAATGGAATAATTTTAACCTGATATTTTCGGCTGTCGATAGGTATCGATATTTTATTACATTTTGTTATTAATATGACAAATGCGTTGTCACAGTGGATGTCGTCTTTAAAAAAAAATGAAAACACCAACTAACCCATAACTTAACCCAAGCATTAAAAGTGTTTCCATCTAGGGTTTTTTTATTCTTAATTAGTGGTTAAAACAGCGATCAAACTCACTTATACTCATATATAACTCAACTTATATACATAATTTGGGCGAAGGTAAATATTAGAAATCCACAAATTTTACGCTATTTTGATATTCTTTGGATTCGTGAAAGTGATTTTTCAAAGCCATGCATGTAAAGACACGATTTGGAATTTTCGTCTCGCAAGAGAGATAAAGCATATGACTCTCTCTCTTCCTCTTCCTCTTTTATGGAATCGGTAAAGAATTAATCAATTTTTATGAGACGAAGTGAAACTAACCTAAAGTTGATTGGACGACTAACCCAAATCTATTAAAATTGATTATGACGCATCGGAACTGCTTCAAATGACTAAAACGAGTTGAGACTAAGTGAAACTAACCGAAAGCTGATTCGGCGATTCACCCAAACTAACCAAATCTTAGATTATAACATATCGGAATCGGTTCAAATGATTAAAAAAAGTTGATTCGACGACTAACCCAAACTAACCAAATCTATTAATATTGATTATAACGTATCGGAACCGACTCAAATGACTAAAATAAGTTGAGACTAAGTGAAACTAACCGAAAGTTCATTACACGACTAACCCAAACTAACCATCTAACCAAATGTATTAAAATTGATTATATCGTATCGGAACCGGTTCAGATGTCTAAAATAAGTTGAGATTAAGTGAAACTAACCGGAAGTTGATTCGATGACTAACCCAAAATAACCAAGTGTATTAAAATTGATTATAACGATCGGAGCCGACTCAAATAACTAGAATAAGTTGAGACAAAGTGAAACTAACTGAAAGTTGATTCGGCGACTAACCCAAACTAACCAGATCTAATAAAATTGGTTAGAGCATATCGAAACCTGATCAAAGAACTAAAATAAGTTGAAACAAAGTAACCGAATGTTGATTAGACGACTAACTAAATGTATTAAAATTGATTATAACTTATCGAAAGTTCAAATGTCTATAATAAGACGAGACTAAGTGAAACTAACTGAAAGTTGATTCGGCGACTAACCCAAAGTAACCAAATCTATTAAAATTGGTATAGCGTATCGGAACTGCATCAAATGACTAAAATAAGTTGAGACTAACCCAAACTAACCAAATCTATTAAAATTGATTATAACGTATCGGAACCGACTCAAATGACTAAAATAAGTTGAGACTAAGTGAAACTAACTGAACTTTGATTAGACGACTAACCAAAACTAACCAAATCCATTAAAATTGATTATAATGTACCGGAACCGGCTCAAAAAAAGTAAAATAAGTTTAGACTTGCTAACGAAGTAGTCACTTCTATCACGTATACTGTGCTACTCGTGACTTTTTTTAATCAAAAATCATTCAAAACTTGTGTACAAATCTGCTGTAATTGCTATACTACTTTTCTCTGCCGACTTTCAATATATTGTTTTGTTTTTATTGAAATAACGCAGACGGCACATGAGAGGCTTGTAGACAATGCTGTGTTGCCAGATTAATTCTTTAATTCTATATGGTTTTAAATTAAAAATGGTACATTTCTCAGTTTGACAATTTTAAATTAGTCAATAGTTGTGTTGTGCTGATTTAAAATATATACCTATCTATATAATATCTATTATTTCTGAAATTATTATTTTATATAACTTATTAAAGCGAGGCAAAGCGATAGTGATATTAAGCTGATAAGAATTGATATTATTCATTGCTCTATATTAAAGGTCGAAAAGGGGATTTGAGGAGCATGATTATTTCTCTTGCTGACTATAGGTATTTTGTTTCCTTATATTCCTTGCGTTTCTATACAAGCGTCTATCGTCTGCGGTATAACTATTTGCAATCATGCGCAGTTGCGTTTCGGGATCAGCTTTTGTGCTTGTGATACTACGGCCCGGGTTCGATTCCCGTCGGTGACATGTTTTATTTTACTTTTTTTTTGGTTATATTTGTTAGTTGGGGTTAATTTTAGTTTAGTGTTAGGCAGGGTTGGTCAAGCGTGTAGCGCCCCCGTCTCAATGCGCTTGTTTGATTCCTTAAAGTTAGTTTCGATTATGATTGCTTAATATGGGATACTGACGCGCGCGTAGCGAGTAGTACAGGACACGTGATTGAAGTAAATACTTCTCAAGTTTCAACTCATTTTATTTATATGAGCCGGTTTCGATACGTTTTTATAATCAATTTTTATACATTTGTTTAGTTTTGGTTAATCGTCTAATCAACTTTCTGTTAGTTTCACTTAGTCAACTTATTTTAGTCTTTTGATCAGGTTCCGATATGCTATAACCAATTTTAATAGATTTGTGTAGTATGAGTTAGTCGCCGAATCAACTTTCAGTTAGTTTCACTTTGTCTCGACTTATTTTAGTGAATTCAACCCGTTCCGCTAGGTTATAATCAAATTTAATAGATTTGGTTAGTTTGGGTTAGTCATCGAATCAACTTCCGATTAGTTTCACTTAGTCTCAACTCACTTGAGACATTTGAACCAGTTCCGATATGTTATAATCAATTTTAATACATTTGGTTAGTTTTGGTTAGTCGTCTAATCAACTTTCAGATAGTTTCACTTTGTCTCAACTTATTTTAGTTATTTCAACCGGTTCCGGTAGGTTACAATCAATTTTAATAGATTTGGTTAGATTGGGTTAGTCGTCCAATCAACTTTCGGTTAGGTTCACTATGTCTCGATTTATTTTAGTCATTTGATCAGGATTCGATATGCTATAACTAATTTTAGTAGATTTGGTTAGTTTGAGTTAGTCACCAAATCAGCTTTCAGTTAGTTTCACTTTGTCTCAACTCATTTTAGTCATATCAACCGGTTCCAATAGGTTATAATCAATTTTTATAGATTTGGTTAGATTGGGTTAGTCGTCTAATCAACTTTCGGTTAATTTCACTTAGTCTCAATTTATTTTGGACAGTTGAACCGGTTCCGATACGTTATAATCAATTTTAATAGATTTGGTTAATTTGGGTTAGTCCCCGAATCAACTTTCAGTTAGTTTCACTTTGTCTCGACTTATTTTAGTGAATTCAACCGGTTCCGCTAGGTTATGATCAATTTTGGTTAGTTTGGGTTAGTCGTCGAATCACTTAGTCTCATCTTATTTGAGACATTGAACCGGTTCCGATACGTTATAATCAATTTTAATACATTTGGTTTGTTTTGGTTAGTCGTCTAATTAACTTTCGGTTAGTTTCACATAGTTTTAACTTATTTTAGTCATTTGATCCGGTTCCGATACGCTATAACAAATTTTAATATATTTGGTTAGTTTGGGTTAGTCATCCAGTCAACTTTCGGTTAGTTTCATTTAGCCTTACTTATTTTAGTCATTTGAACCGGTTCCGATACGTTATAATCCATTTTAATAGATTTTGTTGGTTTGGGTTAGTCATCCAATCAACTTTCGGTTAGCTTCATTCACTTTGTCTCGTAAAAATTGAATAATTCTTTACCAATTCCATAAGAGAGAAATAATGAGAGATCACGTGTAGTTACATAACAGTCATCAACAGTACAATAAAAAAAACTACCCTTAGCCATCTTAACCATATATATTTTTTAAATAGCGTATAGCGTAAATCGTGCGAAAACTATTCCGTAAAAATAAATTCACACCGTCCGATCGCGGAAGTACTTGCGACAACTGAGTCACGGCTAAGCCGTGACATTGACACACGTCAATGTCAATGCCGATGGATGAGGGATTGGCGCAGGCAGGAGGGAAATTTTCCGCGGCACGCTCGAGTGAGCGGACTTATTAGAATATCTATAGACGGTGCTATGGACAAATCGATGGGAGACAACTATGTGACTCAGCTGGTGACAAAACCTTATACTAGAATAAGGGATATTATACAAAAATCAGACTGTTATGTGAAGGATTGACTGATTTGTTCTAATGGCGGGACTAATTCGACACAGACATCCGGAAGGACGACATAACTTTGCTATCTAACAAGTGTTTTAGAACACACTTTAATAGTCTGCAACCTTCCTTATAAAAATAACTATGACAAGGGGTGTTCGTATGTTAAAAATATAAATCAGAAACGTAGAGAAGTTATCCAAAGACTGCGAATTTGTTCTATTAACATAGGTTTCTTGGATTTGGCAGATGGATTTGGTCATGGTGATTTTTGTATAAATTTTAACTTTTATTTAAGTAAGTATGGATTGTTTAAGATAGGAAAACTTTTAAAGCATTGTGTTCAAAACTTTTATATACAAAGCATAACAAATCTTAAATATGTCCCAATAGATGATAAAATCATTAGTAGTAACTCCTCTTCAGAGGTTGAAAAATTTCCAGAGGTCAATTTTTTAGAGCAACCTCTACCACTACCTGCACAAGCGCGGCACAAAACCTAAAAATTGATAAGGCCGCCGTCTCTGTATTTTTAATTAATATACAATCGCTAAGGAACAAGCTTGATAACTTATATATCCTGTTAGAAGATAACAACTTCCGAGATTTCTTACTTATACCTGAGCATTGGTTGGCACAAATTGAACCATTTTGTATTGAAAATTATACTCTGGTGTCTCTCTATTGTAGACATACAAAAACTCATGGTGGAACTGCTATACTTATTAATGAGACATTTTTACAATCTTTTGAAGTTACCTCCATAACAGAATTTAATAATCTTATAGTTGAGAATGTTTTTGAATTTTCCTTGTTATATAACAAGAAGAATAATTTATATATTTTGTGTATATACAGATAAATTTAAAGCAATATTTTGAAAATCCTGAAATTCGATTATCAAAGCTGCCACTCAAAGCAAATTTGATACTGGTGGGAGACCTTAATATAAATTTTGATGATGAATCAGAAGCAAAGCAAATTTGGTCTAACTTGTTTTTATCATTTGACCTGGAGATGTATGTTAACGAACCTACTAGAATAACTGCTCATTCTCAGACCAGGATTCATTATCTGTATTCAAATTTGGCCCTAAAGCAAATGCTTGTTGGCTGTAGAGTAATTCCTGCAAGCCTTTCGGATCACAAGGCCGTTTTGGCGAGGTTTCATCTAACGGTAAATAAACCACCAAAATATAAAGTTGGTAGACTACTTAGTAATAGCAATTACAAAAAATTTTAAAATACATGTAAAGAATTAAATTGGACAGCAGTCTTAGACTGTCAATCACCACTAAACGAATTCCAAAAGTTGACGCATTTTAAGTAAAAGAAAAGTAAACTTTGGATTACGCCCGCTATTAAGGTTTCTTCAAAAAAACATGCGATCATTACAAAGTATTCGTAAATTTACTGATTGTCCTCGGTTTATAAGTTATTTCTGCAGTTATAGAAATATTTACAAAAAAGTTTTAAAAGCAGCTAAGGAAAGGTTTTACCAAATTAGAATAAAATCCGCGAAAAATGCAATTAAAGAAAACTGGAAATATAATTAATCAGTTAATTGGTAAAAACTCAACTCTTCGATCGAAGGATAAATTAGATCCCAATATTCTTAACAACTATTACTGCACTGTTGCTGAAACATTACAACAAAACTTAAAAAGTTATGTAGATCCTTGTTCTTATTTATCAGATGTCACAATCAATGACACATTTTTACTAGAAACTAGAAATAGATTTGAACTTAACGAAATCTGTAGGGAAATTAGGAACAATAAATCCAGCGGGCACGATTGTGTGTTAGTGAATTTGCTTAAGAATTTGCCTGATAATGCATTGTATGTCTTGTCTGAGTGTATTAATGTTTCATTTTTAACAGGAGTGTTTCCAGACTGCCTGAAAAAAGCTATGGTTATGCCTCTTTATAAAGGGGATGAATTAGACAACCCATGTAATATGTAATTATCGGCCAATATCACTTCTCTCGACGTTGTCAAAAATAGTTGAAAAGTTAGTTAAGAAAAGAATGTTAAAATATTTTTCAAGGCACAACAGTGCACATAAGTGACAAAAAAAGAAACATTATTTACGCAAAATTGAGTTGGCAAATAACCAACAAAAAGTTATGTGGAAAACTTTCAATGCACCAAAAAATCAGATCTCACAAAAATATCCAATCGACCCAAATACCTTAAACAATTTTTTTACAAATTCTCCAATAGAAACTTTAAATTCTTTGCCAAAATCTAGCACAAACCCCATTGATTTTGTGAATGAAAATACAAATAGAGAGTTTAAAAAACAAAGAACAATTTTTCTTAGACCTATCACAGAAAAAGAAACTGAAAATTTTATTAAGAAACTAAAAAACAGCACGGCCAAAGATACTTTTGGACTAAGTAATAAAATTATAAAAGAACTAAAAAACGGTATTCTAGAGCCAATCACAGAAATAATAAATCTATGTTTCTTGACAGGCAAGTTTCCAAGCAAATTAAAACTCTCTCGGGTAACTATCGTCCTATTTCGATAGTGTCACCTTTGTCAAAAATTATAGAAATGGCCTTCTGCACCCAGGTAGCTGATTTCTTGGAGAAATATTATTTACTTGTCCCAACCCAATTTGGTTTCAGAAAGGCTTGCTCTACAAAACAGGCTATAATGGAGCTCGTGGTCGACATAGTGGAGGCCTTTGAGGGGGGCAGGGTGGTGACAGCCACCTTCTGTGACCTCTCGAAGGCCTTTGACTGTGTTGACCATGAGATCCTTCTAGAAAAAATACCTCTCTATGGAACACGTGGAAACGCTTTCTATTTTCTTAAGTCATATTTGTCGCAAAAAAGTCAGTTGGTTACTTATAATGGAGATTAATCAACTATACTGTCAGTAGATACAGGGGTCCCTCAGGGATCCGTCCTAGGACCCCTACTGTTTATAATATACAGTAATGACTGGTTTGAATCAAATAGGTTAACACTTAACATACATAAAACAGTTAACATTAATTTTACATTAAAAAGGGATTTTGGCGAGGGTGAAACTACCGAAACTAAATTTTTAGGAATTACATTGGACCAAAAATTGTCATTTAAAACACACATCAAAATCCTGGCTTCTAAACTTAGCATTAATTTTCTATTACGAAAGATAATGGAATATGCTACAACTGATATGGGTCGCAATGCCTACATGGGTCTATTCCAGAGTACTATGACATATGGGTTAATTGCATGGGGAAATAGTACAGATTGGCACACAATACAATAAATAGTCCATTCAAGTCTAAGTGATCATAATACAAGAAATAAACATCAATATGTTATACCTCAACACAGATTTACAACAACTCAAAAACAATTTCCGATTTTATCTCTTAAAATGTTAAACAGTATCCCAATGGAGATAAGAAATCTACCAGATCACAAATTTAAGAAAATTATAAAAGAAAAGCTATTAAACCTGAGCGCATATGACATACAGGAATTTTTTTACATAAACTGGAACTACTGTGCTTGAGCTGGATGCCAATTGTGCCTAATGATGGAGCAGACGGTGCAGATATGCTCTTTTATTGTTCGTTCTATCCATTCTCGCTCTATTCTGTTTCCTATTGAGCCTCTACTAGTTTATGTTATATTATCAAATCATGAGGTGATCAATTGTATTTTGTCTTGATTTTAAATTGTATTTTAATTTTATTTTAAACACTCCGTTTAAGTTCCATGTTGTTTGATATAAAAAATGTGTTATTCGATTAAGTTTCATATACGAGTATATTAACTATAAGTAGTATGTGTAGATTTAGTATATTTTGTAGATAGATTTAGTACATTTCCTGTGACGATGCTAAAACGTTCCATTGTTAATTAAGCAAATAAAGATATATTGATTGATTGATTGACAACCCTTTAAGGGCACCCATGATGCCATGTTTGACCTTTTGGAGCGGGTGTTTATCAGTCTGAATGAAGACGAGCTTGTTGCCATGGTGTTTTGTGACTTCTCCAAAGCCTTTGATTGTGTAAATCATATAATAATGCTTAAAAAGCTAGAAATCTATGGCTTTGGAGGAGTCTCATACTCATGATTTGAGTCTGAGGAAGAGAACAATTTGTTAAAATAGGTAATATTCAGTCATCAAATTTAGCTGTGACCCATGGTGTTCCACAGGGGTCTGTGTTGGGCCCAATATTGCTTTTACTTTATTTAAATGATATTAATAACCTCCCCATTAGGGCTAAATTAACATAATTTGCTGATGATAACATCCTGGAAGGGAAAAAATATTAAAGATTTAAAAGCGATTATTTCTGAAGAATTAAAACTTGTGAAGAGCTGGTGTGACTCTAACTTGCTTTGCTTTAACTCTAAGAAGACCAACACATTGACATTTAATTTCTTTTTGATGATTTGTTATTAGATACACAGGCAATTGAAAACAGGACAAGCTGTAAATTTCTTGGTGTTCATGTGGATACACAACTTAAATTTAATGAACATGTAATACATTTGAACAAACGATTGGCAAGTGGTTGCTATGCTGTAAGAATAGCGTCCAATGAACTTGGTTTAAATACTGCTAAGTTGGTTTATTTCTCGTTGGTTGAATCTCATATTAGATATGGCATTGCATTTTGGGGTAATTGTTCTAATGAATTGTTTTTCTGTTTTTATTATTCAGAAGAGAGCAGTTCGTTACATGTGTAAGGTTGGATATTGGGAGCATTGCAAGCCACTATTCGTAAAACATAAAATACTCACAGTGTACAGTATATTTATCTTAGAAACTGCATGCCTTATGCACAAAACATATTACGATGAGTTAGAATATCCAAGAACTTACCTATGGAGGCAACAACTTAAACTTCAACTCCCTATACCCAAGACTATCTTTTATGTAATAATCGTGCCTATGTTGCCTATCTTACTTAAGATCATGCTT
The DNA here is from genome assembly GCA_016904865.1 of Pissodes strobi. Lineage (NCBI taxonomy): Eukaryota > Metazoa > Arthropoda > Insecta > Coleoptera > Curculionidae > Pissodes > Pissodes strobi. The sequence goes on along the minus strand of MU182278.1, from coordinate 320,626 downwards.
TGTCAATGAAACTTGTTTTCCGACAATAAAGTATATTTTTGATTGATTGATTGATAATAAGATTATGCGAGACACCTCTATGAAGAGGCTGTGACCAGGAGGACGAAACAGTAGAGGATCTGCTCTGCGATTGCGACGCTATTTCGGAACTAAGTGAATCAATTTTGGGAGAACGATGGCCAACCATGGCTTTTTTTAGAACAGCCTCCTCGGGCAACATCGCCGCCTTTTTTACAACACTTGATTGGGCGATGGCCTAGACGGATTGGTTGACCTAGAGGGTCCAATGAGGCCTAAATGCCATGGCCTTTCAGGGCCACCCTCTCACCATTTGGGGACAGAGCTAGTTTAAAACGATGTAATATGTATGTTTTTACTGAAACCTACCTGTAATACAGACACCACAACGGTATGTTCTCGTACATCTTGTCTATGTAGTTTAAAAATTTTGGCTGGGCACATTCTACAGCCAACACCTGTCTTGCTACAACTAATCCTTCCTCGGTGTCTGCGAAAACCACCTCCCTAAAAAGCTGGTAGTAGGACTCTTTCTTCGCCCTGGCCAGTTCGTGCCTAAAAAGTATAAATTTTACTAAAAACAAAACATATATATGTAATAAAACTACTGAGAGATCTTTGAATTACAAGGTCAGAACATCCCTTATATGCCAGAGATTAAGGATGCAGACATAAAAAATGTACAAAATCAAATGCCTTTGGAAAGTCATATAATTTGTGTCACGATTTTTTTAAAATTGTTTTAAATCTCAATACTCTTGAGTGTGGCAAACAATATATTACATTGTTTTCTCTAGTCTTGACAGTGTCGCGTTGGAGTATTCTTATAAAAATGCGTGTCAACTACTGCATTGAAAATTTTAGCCGATAACTTAAAACTAAACTCGTCATTGACTATTATCGATTTCTATTTTTAAACAAACACAAAAAATGCTTAATATTTCGTTAGGAAATATGCTTTCAAAAAACTCACTTATTACCTAGTTTCATATAAAGACTTCCAAGCAGAACTCAACGCGTGGTAAAAGCTGAACATAATTTTAGAGTTGGGAAAAAAATTTTGGGCAACCAGTTCTGATATAATAGCATCGCTAGTCAACACTACAGCTGGCTGTACCTCTATCATTTCGAAGAACAGTTTCATACCTTCGCTGAATGCGGAGATGTCATGCTTATTTGTTAGAATACAGCTTACTGGTAGTGCCCCTACAACACTTTGCGTGAGTATAAAGTAAATTTTATTTTCCTTACAATCGTGAGTTGAGGAATCTATAAACAAAACTTCAGAGTCTTGCTGAATGCTCCGCTGCATCAAAGGGGTGCAAAGGCAGATCACGATTGTGTCGCCTTTCAGCGAGAGCCTGTACAGCGTACCGTTTTTCCTTTGGTACGAGCCTAATATTTCCTCTAGGTTTCTGGCGGTGTAAGCCAATTGATGGAAGCGCTCGTACTTCTCTCTGAAACCGTGAGTTTTATATATGGTCGCTATGTCGTTTCTTCTGGGAAAATGGTGTCTGTCGGTCATTTTAGTTTTGTAGTTTTCGCCGAATTCTTCTACTTTGATAGTGTAAAGAGTGTGGTAAGCTGAAGCACAGGAATGTCCCTGGAAACCAAAAATGGCGGAAGTTACACTAACATAATAATTACTAATAATTTATACTCAAATACCTTATTTAAAAGTTTATAAATAGCATCCTTTATGTCATCTCCCATCGGCCTCGTGGTCAACACATCTGCAACATCCACCAGATGGTTATGGTGATTTCGAAACTCAAACGTGCAAGGAAACTCCTTATGAAACATCGCAAGTTTGGGCTTGATCTTAGTAGATGCTACGAAGCTTTTGATTGAAACCATTAGTTGGGCAGGACAATTAATATTTCTGGATCTCTTGTTTCTAGAGAAAAAACATGGGCATGTTTTAAAAGCTCTGTGAAGTATCGGTTCTGACATTATCGGCACTTAATACAAATTTACCTAATTTTTTTTGTTCTCGCTCTAGTACGGGTAGACATGTGGCAACCATACTGCCTTTTAAAAAGTGTTATCGGTTTTTTCGGTCTCTTTTTAATGGAAGGTTCAAATTTTCTAGTTTGTTTCACCGACCAGGTAACCTTCGTCAAAGCCTGAAGTTTGAGTACGGTTTCCTGAAATGCAAGCATATCTTAAACGTTTTTTTATTATTAAAAGCGAAACAAACACTTTCTCGAAAGAAAGCTGCTCTAAAAGTTTAGTTTTCAATGCTTTCTCTCTAATATTCTATGGATTCTGAGACCACAAAGAGAAGCATTCAATATCAGCAAAGTTAAATAACGCCTTATTGTTGTAAAAAAAATCCAAATCAAAAATTTCATTAACACAGAGGTGACAATCCAAAATCCTATACCAAGTCACTGAAACGATTATAAAATTAGATCAATATAAGACCTAGGGCCTAAAATGACATACTCGGGTAAAATGACATATCGACCACATTGCTACTTTAACACGTGGCAACGTCGCCCTAACATCTTAATCGCAATTGTTTTTCATCCGGGACTTCACTCAAGTTTATTCTGCGTCGCAGGCGGCACGCGTCTTAACAAAATACCAACAAGTCGTTTTTCTCGATCCAAAAAAATATTTGTGTGGTCACCTAATTTGGCTGTAATAATAGACGAGGTGCAGTAAGCAGTAAGTTAGTACAGGTAAACAAATAGACTTTTTTCTTTATTTTAATGCAATTAACCTTTGTTTTATTTTTTAAAATATATATACTTTTAATAATTTCAAAGAAATTGGTATTTTGGGCAAAATGACATACACGGTGTCGGGGTAAAATGACATACCCATGTCATTTTAGACTGCATGTATTTATTGCAACAGTCTTTATTCCCAGTCGAAACCAGGCGAGCTTTGGCTGCGGTGTCAAAAATGTAAAGCTGCATTTACATTCAATTTGAGGTCCAAGTCAAAGTGCAATTCGCAAATATGTCATTTACATTGAACGAATTTTTAGGTTACGTAATTATACGTATGGAATGTTTTATTTTGTGTGTTGTATATTGTCAGATAATTACAAATCATTTTTAGGAACAATTCCTCGTTGAAATCGTTTTTTTCAATTACAGTGCCTTCAAAAAAATCATTTTCATCAAAGTGGGGTCTTTCAAAGTCCATTTTACATGTGTGCAAATTGTTTGATACAAATGTTAATTTATTCTAACACGAAATTGAAATTTACCTAATCTATAGATAAATTAGACCTGACCTAAACAAAGCAACATTAAGATTATTAAGATAAACAAAAATAATCTAACCTACAAATTTATTTTCTGCTTGCGTTTGGCAAGCAGCTTAACAAAATTCAAAGCACTTCAAAGTCAACTTCGAATTTTCTCCAATGTAAATGCTACGTGCTGTCACCATATGACAAGCAGGCAAATTTCAGCTTGAATTTGACTTCAAATTGAATGTAAATGCAGCTTAAGAAGTGGAGTCATGCAGAATGCGCCGGTGTTTCCCCTCGAACTAAGTTTTTTACTTGTGAACTTTGCGACTGATTTTTTTTAAATCTTTTTGTAACGTGTTTAGTTTTTAGGTTCTAGTTGGGTGTGTTGGCCCTTTTACATTTGTTTACTTTTTGTTTTTAAAATAAAACTCTTTTGTAATACTTCTTACTTTTGTATTTTCAACCTTTTCTATAGAAAGACTACCTATGTCATTTTACCCTAGTATAAGCCCAAAACGACATACTGCACATTTTTTTTTATTAATTTGGGTGTAATTGTTTCAAAATCTAAAAGTTTAAGGTTTTGTGCCTCTAATAGGAAGCGGCATAAACAAACGAACCCATTAAACTCTAAAGGAATGCGTAAATATTTTATTTCCAAGTTTTGGGAAATGTTTTGTTCAGGGTATGTCATTTTAGGCCAGTTTCCCCTACTTCAATTTAGCACCAAATTTATTAGCATAATCAGAAAATAAGTCAATATCAGTCTCATTTATCATAGTATTAGCTAAATTAAATCGGTGAATTAATCCGATCAATCGACCTATGAAACGTTACATTAAAAAGCAATTTATTTCTGGAGCCAACCGATATGAAAGCTGATTGTTGCAAGTAGATCAGATGCACCCAACATATTATTAATAATTTTTTAAAGTGTTGCAACATCAAAATATTTCCTTCTATTTTCTAGTGAAGATACGTTTAAAAATGATTGAATTTCACAACAACATATATCCTCATAGGGGATGTTCAGCTTAAGACCAATTCTTCTAAGGAATCTACGTTGGATGCATTCTAACCTGACGTAAGAACACAGCATAGCATGGCTGCCAAATGCAGGAGGTATATTCCAAAACTGATCTTACTAGTGTACAATAAACTTTCTTCAAAACAAAACAGACCCCAATAAACGCGTTGCTCTATTGCAGATGTTGTCAATATGTTTATAAAAAGTAAGTTCAGTATCAAACCAAACTCCTAAGGAAGTTGTTCACGACAACGACATCTCAAGCTGAGATGCATCCAAATTGTAATTAAAATTATATGGATTTCTTACACCACTGAAAGTAGCACTAAAAGAGCTTTACATCATCGGCAAATATCACAAGTGAAGAGTTAGAAAAACCATTGATACCGTTGATAAAACAAATCAATAAGAAATTCAGAGGGATGTCCTACCTTGGGTAACATAGTAAAAAACATAGGTAAAATAAGACAAAGGAGAAATAAATAAAAAACTAATAATAGGCATAAAACACATAGACAAAATATGACACAATATTAACAGTAATAAATTTGATACAAAATTTGAAGTCAGATACAGAAGAACAGATGCACACAACACACAACAGCTTCCAAACAAGTAGAAGACTGAAGGAAAAAAATGCAGCATTACTTGTCAGTTAAATATTTTGGGAGATGCTGGGTTTTTAATATCAAGGGTGAGTAGTTGAAGATATTAATACTCTCATAAAAGACTAATTTCCTTGTTAAAGTAGAAGTAAGTTTGGGAAGACGTAAGATCCTGTGCTCCCTGCTTGAATACCGAGAATTCCTCACCATGAACCTCTATTAGAGCTGCCACAAGTACAGTACGAAAGTACTTGAAGTACAAGTATCAAGTATATATATTTACAAGATTTACTTGAGGTATAAGTACAAGTTTTTTAAAAATATACTTCAATTATCAAGTAAACTTGAAAAGTACTTGAATTTCATCAAGTAATTTACTTTAAGTAAAAAAAAAAACTAGTACTTTAAGTAAAGTGGCATTACTTCAAGGATATTTAATTCTTCAAGTATGTAAAATACTAAGTAATACTTTGACCCTCAATTTGATTATCGTTTGAATTGTCAACAAAGTTAATCATAACAGTTTATACTTTAGGTAATAACAATTTACAATTGCGATTCAATGTTAAATTCAAACTTTCCACTGTGTGATTTTATTTTACCGAGAATACTAGTTGACCATATAAATGACCTTCCTAACTTTGTCAGCATGGTTGAACTGCTGTTGGTTTTTATTGCAGCAAGGCACAGACTCTTAACTTTCTCGCTTAGGTTAACAGAAGCCATTTTACCATCGAAAAAGTCAGTGGTTTCTCTTCTTCGGGACTAACGATGGTAAGTTCATATAATAAAAGACCAAAAACGAAGAATTACAGAAAATATTCTTGATAAAACAATCAAAACGAAATACAAAGATGTTCCACCTTGGAGAAAATTAAACGTTTTTAACAAAGCTAACAAAAAACAGAGATAAAATAAGACAAACGAGAAAACAAAATAAAAACTAATAATAGGTATAAAACACGTAGACAAAATATGACACAATACTTACAGTAATAAATTTGATAAAAAAAAACAAGTCGGATACAGAACAGAACAAGTAGAAGCTATAGTGCATCCTCAAAAAAATTCTGCAGTAGAATAATAGGCCCTCACAATCAGCAGCTTCTTCATCTGTTACTTAAATATTTTGGTAGATGCTTACTATCAAGGGCAAGTGGTTGAAGATATTAATACTATCATAAATTAGAAGTTGGGGAAGACGTAAGACCCTGTGATCCCTGTTTGGATACCGCGAATTCCTCACCAGGAACCTCGATCAGAGCTGTTACAAGAACACTACGAAAGTACTTGAAGCACAAGTACAAGCTTTTTTTTAAAATTATGCTTCAATTATCAAGTAAACTTGAAATGTACTTGAATTTCGTCGAGTAAAAAAAAACTAGTACTTCAAGTAACGTGGCATTACTTCAAGGATATTTAGTACTTCAAGTATGTAAAATATTTTAAGTAATGTTTTGACCCTCAATTTGATTATTGTTTGAAATGTCAACAAGGTTAATAATAACAGTTTATTTTATAGATACTTAAAATAATAACAATTTACAATGGAGATTCAATGTTAAGTTCAAACTTTTCACTGAGTGATTTTATTTTACTGGTAATTCTAGTTGACAATATAAATGACCTTCCTAACTTTGCTAGCCTTTTTGAACTGCTGTTGGTTTTATTTGCGGATGACACAACTACTCTGAAACAGTACCACCCATCAGAACCTGATCTAATTAAAAATATTATAGCTGAAAAGCGAGAGTATGGAGAGCTGGTTTGTTGTCAATGGGCTTAGTCTCAATAACAGCAGACACAGATTCTAACTTTCTCGCTTAGGTTAACAGAAGCCATTTTACCTTCGCAAAAGTCAGTGAAGTTTCTTGGCATCCACCTTGACCCAGGACTAACATTGTGAACTACTTAAATGCATTAACTACTAAGTAAATGTCATCCTATCCTATGTTTGAACTTGGAAAATATTATGTAAGCATTAAAGACAAATTATAAACAACGTACGCGATTATAAACCTTAAACGTGCAACGATCAACACATTTTATTATATAAATACGCTAGCGAACCACAGTGCAGGAGACTTTGATTCTTCCCTGAAGAGTACATGTTCGGGGAGTCCTAACCTACAACCTTATTGCCTACTCAGAGCACATTTCGTGTACTTGGGGGTTGCCTACCTACAGCAGTAAAAGTCGAATCTACGATAAAATTGTCAAAGTTCTGGGAAAAATAATTTCCAAAGTAGAATCTGTCAGGTAGTACTGTGTAAACTTTGAGTGTATTGATGAAGACGAAGCTAGCCATTAATAAAACACAATAACATAACTCTTAAGAAAACTATATTAAAAAACAGTGACCAAAGACCTATTATACACAATTCAAAAATATACCTCAATCGAAAGGACATGCGTACCTTAGTAATCGGGTATGGTGTAAACTCATTAAGTTTCTGACCAATAGACATTGTTATTGTTTTGTCATTAAGTCTTCGACCAATAGACTTTGTTTTTTTTTAACTAAAGTGCTTTCTTTATCATCTCTTTTCACCTGACGTAGATGGATCCTGCGCACGCAAACCAAGGCGTGGCGTCACGGTATACAGGTCGTAACAGTTAAAAGACCTACAAGTATTCTACACGTGACAATACAATGAACTTTTACTCAAAATTGTCAAAAATTTTTTATTTAATAAAAAATCTGTCTAAAATTGTAGCCACAACAACTCTTTTAACAGATTAGCAGGGTTATTTTAGCTCAAATATGTCATACGGAGTGTTGAATTGGGCTCATGCGAGCAAAGCTGATGAGGTTTTTGGAAAGCAACGTCGTTGCGTCAGAATCATTGTAGGTCTTAAATGCAGGGACTGTTGCAGAAATGGTTTTAAAGAATTGAGGCTACTAACGTTTCCCTGCATCTTTATGCTTTGTTGTTTGACCTATGTAAAGAGGACCGCACAATGATATTCACTTTTGTGCCACTAGAAAAGAGGATAGTTTGGTTCCCATCTATCACAGATTGGAGAGAACTATGGAATTAAATACTTTAATGTACTTCCTGCATAAATTAGACCTTGGTGAGAGAGAATTCATCAACAAGGTTAGGATTTATTTGCTGAGATATGCTTTCTATTCCTTTAAGGAATGCCTGACAAGTAATTCTGAGCTCTAATAGCTTTTTGAAGTTATCTTAGCCTCAGTATGCATCCACAGACACTGTTTCATTTTAGCTTTAATGTATGTTTGTGAATTGAATGCATGTCAGTTCTATATTAATATCTTTTACATGGATTTTAAATCTGAGTGTAATTTTATTTTCTGTTTTATTTGTAGATGAGAATTTCAGTAAGTATTTTTATATTTTTTGAGGTGTAATTTCTTAATTCAGGTGACATTTCTTGAAGAGTCAAACTATGATTACATGAAAAAGGTAATCAGTAGTTTAAAACCAACACACTTATTTTTGGGACTAATTAATAAGTAATATGTAACTTTAAGAACATTTATTGTATACCATTTTCTTTCCTGACTTGTATTAGCACAAGGTGAAATGTGTACCAATAAAGAAAACTAACTAAACTATGAAACATAATCACGTGGTATCATGTCTGTTACAAGCACAAGCCTTAAACGCTGCAGTTCTCTAAAAAAAATCGTTGCAACTGGAGTGACAACTGTCCGAGATAGTTTAAAAATGGTGCTCCGGTTTTTACATATTTTTAACCGATATCTTTGAGCCTTTCTGATAGTATTGATCACAAAATTCTTATCTCTCAGTTTCTCAGCATCTAATCGACACTTTGTTTTAATTGAAAAACGCGCAAAATGCAAACATTAGATTAGACGATTTTAAGGTGATAGCCGAATCAAGACCTTCCAGACCGTACAAGGTTTTGGATATTCGTGACTTGGAAGTTTTTTGATTTTGACACAGCGTCATCAATAGTATATTATTTTATATGGAGGAAAAGTGATACTTTTCATGGCGCGCTCGTGTTTAACAGCCGAACGGAGTGAGGCTGGTAATAGAGAGCAAGCCATGAAAAGTAACTTTCTTTTCCTCCAAATAAAATATGCTGTTTTTTCTTCAAATGTCGACAAATTAATGCAAAAACATCTCTTTTTAATAGTAATAATAATAATTATTATTAAAGATAAGTGGGTTCGCAAGGGGGCTTAGACCGGTGTCGGTGAATAGGCACAGGTTGTTGCTAGAGTAATGTAACATAAAGCTGTCAGTGGACACTGTCAACAATAATTATTTTTTTTAAATTACGTCTCCGATTGCGTTTTAATTCCGTATTGATAATCAGTTATTGGGTAAGTTCGATTAAATAATAACCAATTTGTTCCTAAATTAGTGATTTTTAGAAATGCAGTGCACAAATTGAGTGATGAATACAAATTTTAGTTTAATAAATCTCGAGTTGTTGGCGCTTATTTTGTTGTTTGTTTGTATCTATGTTGCTATGACAACACTTTTACCTCCGCCGGCGGGAAAGTGAAAAGTAAAGCTCCGGCGGAGGAAAAACGAAACTTCACGGCCACCTACACAGTCGAGTAATGACGGATTTACTGACGTTTGAAGAAAAAATATATTGTAACTTTAAAGCTTTGCTAACAAAATTTTAATGATTTAGGGCCATGGAAAAAATATCATGTGCTTAACAAGGGAATCACTGTTGAAGATATCAGCCCAGCTAAGCTTATCTGCTTACCAAGGGTGCAGCCCTTGAATGAAACAAAAAGAAAAATATACGTGCTATGATAGGATAACAGTTTCTTTCGAAAATGTGTGCCTAGTGATATGTTAATTTTACAGTGTGAACTTGATCATTTCCAAATATATGTTGATTTTACTTTTTTTGTTATATTTGTTTGCTAAAATTATTCCTAATAAACCATAGTGCACATTTCCAAAACATTTTCACATTGAAACGATTAATATTTACTTTCTGATTCCTAAATATGCAGTTTTTTCATTTCCTCACAAAAGTGCTTATAGTCATAGTCAATTATACTTTATGGTCCAAGATAAAAACAACTCTATTGACAAAGCATGAACTTAAAGTACAACAATCAATAATCAACCGCACAATAATACAGATATACAAGTTATAAATACTTTGACAAACAGAATGCCCATCCAAGCAATCCATCCATCCACCCAAAAATATAAAAAAAAATTGAGCGAGTCTGCTAGTACTCGAGACACTGATGTGTAAACATATGTCCTATATCGACAACATGAACATGAAAATCTAATACCGCCCTAGCGGCTAGATTTTTAGAAGCGCCACTTGAGTCGTTGCAATCGCGACCATCCTGGATTAGCTTGCTCCTCAACGCGCATAGGTGATGATGTCACATCGGTTTACACATTTCCGTCCCATTTGCCGAAATTTAACCCTTATACCGTCGCGTAAGATGTTTACACATCGAAAACAGAAATTCTTTAAAATATTATCTAGACTATAAAACACTGTAAAGTCATAAAATATCACCATAGTAGTCCTCCAGGCTGTAATAAACCCTTTGCATTAAAAAATTTCTAGCACCCCTATGGAATAATCTATAATTTTTAGTACTCCTAGGTCATTACTCAAATGGTTAAAAAAATGTCTAGTAGAATATGGAGAACTTTGTTAAAGCATACTTAGGTATAGGTACGCTCATATTAGTGATCAAACTAGCTCTAGTATTGTACACCTTATCCCGAGTTCCCAAACCGGAACATTTCTTATGCATAAGACACACAGTTTCTAGAACAAACAGACATGGCAAAGTTTTTCCCTAATAACTAATGGTTGACAGTGCTCACGACCCACAACCGTACACAAATAGCGAACGGCCCTCTTCTGCAAAGGAATATCGTGTTAAGCAGTTGCCTGCTAGTGAATCCTCAAAAAAGCAATACCAATGTCACATGAGACTCGAACAGTGAGTGATATAACATTTTCGCGGTTGCACAAGTCAGCTCATTAGAAACTATTCTGATTGCAAAGCAAGCAGCAGATAGCTTCTTTTCTAGTGCACTTATGTAATCCTCAAATTTGAGCTTGGTGATACCTAAACATTTTGTAAAGGGTTTATTTTCTATAATTTGATCCTCCAGGTACAAATCATTGAAGCAAAATCCAAAGGTGATTATACTGGTTTTATCTACATTAAAACGAAGCGAATTTGCATCACACCATAGCTTAACTTCGCGCAGGTCCCTATCAACAGTTATTTTCAGGTCGTCCCTATCTTCACCATGCTAAAGAATACTAGTATCATCTGCAAAAAAGGTGAACGAACCCCGGATCTTCAACGCTGCTGTCATTTAAATATATCAAAAATAAAATGGGTCCCAGAGCCCTGAGGGACCCCTCTGGTAATAGGTGATTTAATAGAGCATTCGCCATCCACCCTCTTCCCATAAGATAGGTAGAAACCCATTTCATTGTAAGCTCCCCGAACCCATAGTGATTCAGCTTTCGCAGCAACATTCCATGATCCACACAATCCAATGCTTTCGAAAAATCACAGAATATTGCCGCAACAACAGCCCCGCCGACATTTAAGTCTATGTAAACTTGATGGACCAAAACGAAAATGGCTTCATCTGTATTTTTCCCCGCGAGAAAACCAAATTGGACAGGATTTAATACTTTGGCATTCTCCAAAAAAAGCATCAATCTTTTCTTTACCATCTTCTCAATGACCTTTGAGAGCTTGGACGAAAGGGAAAAGAGAGGGAAGGTTGGAAGGATCATCCATATCACCTCCCTTAAACAGCGAAAAAACAACGGCAGAATTTAAACAAGTTGGGAATTCACCCAGCGCAAAAGATTGGTTAATAATTGTAGATGCAAGCGCATGCAATGCAGGCTCATGGCAAGCACTTCAAAGTTCTCACAGAGATTCCATCATAATCTGCGGAATTCCTGTTTGCTGCTTCATTAAAAATCAACTATAGGTATTTCTTCCACATTTGCGCATATCCATGGTTTCCCTCTTCGAATTCAAACCTGAAATCAATCTGTCCCCTATGGTGCAGTAAAAGAAATTAAGGATGTTTAGATCGATATCAATACCACTCTGCAACAAGTTGGCATTACCTCTCAATTGGTTAACTATTTCCCAGTTCCTTTTTGTTTTGTTTTTGCACTCTCAATTTTCTCTCAATATTAAAATTCTCTTGCCATCCTAATCACTCTTCTATAAATTTGTTTATACTGATTCAAATGTGCGACAAAAACTGATTGTTACTGTGAAACTTTCTTATAGAATGTAACGATCTTAATTTTTTTTGTTGAGGTATTTATTTATACCACGAGTAATCCAGGACTTTCTATCTTTCACCCTAAAATTTTGCAATGGAAAAACCCTGCAACAAGGTATGAAACCGCTCAATATGACTCTCTACCCTGAGAACATCATTCAAAACTATTCTGATTCTGCTACAATTCACTTTAAATCTATTATAGCTTCTTTTACTGAAAATTCTACCCTGTCTAGTTTTGTTACACTTTGGTCAGACAAATCCGAAGCTACATCGACAGTACTGCAGTCCAGTATTCAGTCATCCTCAATGTTAATTTGAACAAAAATAGTCTATCATAGTGGCAGAAAACTGCGTGTAGAGACATGCATTTTAAGGTTTAGAGATTTCAAAAGGCAACTGTGTGGCCAAAAATGCCACATCCATAAAGTTTATATTAAAATCATCTGCCAGAAGAATATTAGAACGAACAGGCAACCCAGATAGAAGCTTCAAAGTGATTGATAAACACATTAACATCACAGCCTATAGATACACACTACATACAAATTCGAAGACTTAATCAAAATCATCGAGAATTCAAATTCTCTTTCAACAATCAAATTATCAAACTTATCCACACTCACAATCAAAAATGTATCACAGATTTCCCTGTGTACAAGAATCATAGTTCACTCATGTAAAATTTGTTCTCTGTAATGTCTTGATGCTATATTGTAGTGAGGAATATAACATGGCTCATTTTTTCCCAGCCAGTATTCAGTCAACAAGACAAGATTAGATCTATTACACAGTTCCAGAAGAACGCTGAGTTCCTCCTTTTTATTTCTAACAGATTGAATATTTAACAAAGACAAAGTAAATTGACCAATTTCTACGTACTTATTTGTGACTGGAAGAGTTTGTCTAAAAAAAGAGCAGCCACTGAATCAAATTGGCCACTGCCAATTTCAGCTTGAACTGCATCAGATGGATTAAATTAGACCTATTAATATTTTTATTAAAAGAGATCAGTCTGCAAAACAGTTGCCCATTTTTGCATCCCTATAAAATTCAGAAATGGTTTATTATCAACATAACACATATCAAATAAATCAATCGCTTGAATATTGTTCGAAAACCGTTGCAAACGCGTTATGCTACGAACCATCATACTACTTGCACTACAAATGGTTCACCATTGGCCTATTTGGCGGGAGTACAGATTAATAAATTAGTATAAAAACAGTTGTCAGCCAAAACAGTTACATCCTCCAACTGCACACTTTCTGAAAATCTAGGTAGTACTATTACAAATTCGGTGTCCGTAAAACCCTTGATTTAACACTCCGCATACGTTATTAGGCTCTTAAATGTTGCACTAGGGTCACAAACGACCTCCTAGAGGTCATGCTCACCTAGCTTCCTTTTAAGCGGCTTATAGATGAACTTACCATAGTTGTCAAGCAAGACAAGCACTCTCATCTTAGTACTTTGATTAGGTTGCTTGTGTGCAGATTCCGAAACACAACCAGACAATGAACCCATTTTAATTATTATCTTTCTCCTTTTAAAAACATCTCCACCTCCGGCCTGTAGGTGCATAACACCATCAGTCTGCACACTGTATTATACATCCTTCTTGATTATGAGTTGGCTCACTCGTAGTTCTTGTAGGTCTCGGTCTCTCTACAATTATATTGTTCTTGCTTTTCTGATCATCATGTTATAGGCTCGGTTATAGGTGTATTGTGTGTGCTATTTGCGGATGACATCACTGTCCGTGTCTAGCAAATCCGAGGAGGGGGCAAAACAAAAAGTAAATGAGGCTCGCTTGGGGGGTGGAGAACTGGTTTCCGTCAAATCGCCTCCTCAGTGTGGATAACCCAAAATAAGGTTTTCTCCTTGAGGGAAACATTAAATGAGGGTGTGGAGAGTGTTAGGTTTCTTGGCGGGGACACTAGCTCTAAACTAACGTGAGGTCATGTTAATAAAGTGTGCTCTAGGCTGAGTAGTGCCTTTGTTCTGCATGGCTTGGTTTGATGTGTTTCACCTGAAACACATGGGACAGCTTATTATTTGTTCCATAGTGCCATGGCTTAAGGCATGCTCGCATGGGGGGCGGATCTTTGCACTACAGAGAAGAGCTGTGAGACTGATGGATAGTTTCGGCTATAAGGATGACTGCAGTCCTGCATTCTCCAGTTTACATATCCTTGGTTTACCAACTTTGCATATATTAAAAAATTTACTAGTTATCAAGGCAAATGAGGGAATGTCCTGAAGCACTATGTTGTGCATGATCACAGCACAAGATCAAAGACTGACCTAATTATTAGATACTGTAGACTGAGGTGCCAGAGCAGGAATTTGCTGGTATAAAAATGTTTAACAAGCGCCCGCATTGTATTAAATGTTTGCACTTTAAATGCTTTAATCCAAGGATTATTTCTGAAACATTGTATATATAATGTGGATGAATATTTTATTCTAGAATTTTGAACATCTTAGCATCCTTGTTTCAGTCAGTTTTTTTTTATATTTTATTTGTACACTTTTTCATTGATGATAATCTGTAGAAGAGTATCCCAAACACCAAACTGTTAGTACTACTTACTGGTCACCTTGACAATAATTTTAATCTATTTGTAATGCCAATATTTTAATAATCATTTGTATTTCAATGGTCTGCTTTGTATTATTATATATACATATATTTAAATTGTAATTCTTAGTAAGTATTGATTTTCTAGATACTATTTGACAATTACCTACTAGTAATTGATTAATTCCTTTTACTTTTGGCTTGTGTAGAATACGTATTGTATATTTGGCACCAATAAATTATGTCTACGTCCAGTTTATACGGGTCAGTTTTTATTTTATTATCCCTATTTTTCCTCAGCTTCTTTGATATTTCTAAACATTTTTTAATAAATAAAACTATTATTCATTTTCTTAATATTTTTATATACATAATAATAATTTCACATATTTATCATGATTTTTAGGTTTCTAGTTTTGACGATTTTGGTGTTAGCTTTTTGATTTAACAATATTTGATATTTATTCAACTTAGACGTTGTTTACATTAATCCTAAAGTGGATTTGTATGGTTTTAATAAACTTAGTGTAGTACAATTAAAAAAATATTTCAGTGTCCTGGAATACTTAAAAATAACTGAAAGAACTAAATTAACATATTTACAAATTAACGGTGATAATTAAAACAATACCTAACCAATAAAAGATTGAGGTCTTTTGAAAGAGAGTAGTTTACAAACAGACGATTGGAGGAAAGCAGTTCTTAAAAAAAACAAAAATATTTAAATTTAAAATGAATAATGAAGGCTTACATGAGCCTTCATATTAAAAAGGGCTTGAGAAGGATTCCTATAGTGCTAAAGCCACATGAACATGCTATATATGCCGGGAGAAATAGCGATTGCATCACAAAAACTGGGCTTTATAATTTTGTAAGCGTACTGCCCAAATTTGAAGCAAAATTATACCCCTTCCAACAATCTGTCCATATTTTAGATCCTGGCAGCACGTGGGACACAATTTCTCTTTCTAAAGTGTTACTATTTGGATGTTTTCTATAAATCATGTAACCTTTTTTAGATGTTATATCATACATGCCCAAAACTCATTTTTCTGGTATCAAATTGCCTTTTTGGTATTTTCTTTTCATCAGCACGCTTTCGTCAATTTGAACTACTTGTCCAAGGCCTCCTATAAATTATTTTTTTGTTAGCAAATATTATTCTTAATTATAAAAGATTGTGCGTTTGTATTTTATATATATTTATTTTATATTATTATGATTAGTCGTAGAAAATATGTGCATGCAACTCACGTTTAATGGCTATTAAGACACTCAAATTCATTATGACACTCGTCTACCCTTGGGTTGTAATTCTCATACTCGTGTCTTAATAGCTATTATTCAATACTCATTGCATAATATACTGACTGAACAGAATCTCGAAAATTTTTCGCCAGCGACGTATTGCCTAAGGCTCTGTAGGTCCATAAACCCACAATCATTATGGGCGCCTTTTTATTATTAGCAAGGGAACAAATTATCTTTAGCTGATTTTATAAATTGAAATCAGATAATCATTGCATAAGAAGATAAAAATGCAAATTTAAGTCAGGCAATTTATAGATCCACACACATCACAGAAAATACAACAAAAGCAGCTAGGCTAGGGTTGAGAATAAGCAAGTGAGCACTAGTTTTCTCAAAGTTTAACTTTGCAGTCCATATTTTTCAACAAATTTTAGAAGAACCAAATGCGCGTTTAATACATTAACAGAAAGACCTGTCCGGTTGTAGCAAACCATTTAACTTTTCATTTAGAATGATAGTTTTTTTGTACATAATTTTTTAAAAATTAGATAACAACTTCGTAGCTTCGCACTAAAACATGCAATACAGTTGGTAAGGTAAGCATGTAAAATTCAAATAAAATGATGACCATCGGCCTTTGCATAAATTAAGTCAAAGTCAAAGTCAAAGTGCTTTATTGTAAAGAAACAATGTTAGTCCCTATTTACAAAGCAAGTTAAAAATAAGTCTAACCATTACGATACAATAATTATTAAATTTAAGAAAAAAGTCAAAATCTTATAAAAAAACTTAACCCTAACATATGTAAAAAACAAGACAATAAAAGCAACAAAAAACATTAATCATTTAAAAAGAACAAGACATAAGCAGTATAAAAGTTTAAAAGTGTAAGCTTTAAATCCTACAGACGATCCATAAAAAATTCATTTAGGCTGTAGTAGGCTTTTGGGATTAACACCCTTTTTAGTGCCCTTCTAAAATGTCCAGTAGTTGGTGATGCTTTTAACGCTTTAGGAAGGTGATTAAATATCTTTTTGCCATTATATACGATAGATCTCTGGACCATTGCCTTTGTTGGTATTGGTAAAGGCAAATCATCTATCTGCCTTGTGACCCTTTGCGGTTCGCGAGCTTGTGCAATATGACGGTTCTTAAAAGTCAATGACGCAGTCTCAAGTATGTACAGAGATGGTAGGGTAAGAAGATTTAAATCAATAAAGTATTGTTTACATGACACTCTTTGGTTGATATTGGCAATGAAGCGAACAGCCTTTTTTTGCAAAACAAAAAGTATATTTTGCAAATTGTGCGTACTTGCTCCCCAAAAGGGAATACCATACCGGAGATGTGCCTCAAATAATGAAAAATACACCATTCTAGCCATCTGTTGACCCAGTTCCTGTCTCACCACTCTTACCGCAAAGCATCCAGAAGACAACGTCTTACCCAACCCCAAGATATGCTCCTCAAAACGAAGCTGTTTATCAACCCTAAGTCCCAGAAACTTAGACATTCCAGAAGTCTGAACAGTACAACCCTCGAGATAGACATCCTCCAGATCACAACCAAATGCAAGAACATTTGTCTTATCAGCATTGAACACAAGGCGATTTGCATCACACCAATCCTTAATATTTTTTAGGTCAGCCGAGATACATGAGCCAAGTCCCCCAACATCATGCCCATGCCATGATACCGCGGTATCGTCGGCGAACATTGTGAAACTTCCACCAATTTCGACGCAAGTCAAGTCATTGATATAAATCAGGAACAATAAGGGTCCAAGAACCGACCCCTGGGGGACTCCTGACTCCACCCTCAATGCTGATGACCTCTCTCCACCTGACACAACCGACTGAGTACGACCATCCAAGTAGGATGCAAGCCAGGCTAAGGCAGTACCGCGGAACCCATAGCACTCAAGCTTTGCCAGCAGTATTCTATGATCAACGCAGTCGAAGGCCTTTGTCAGATCACAGAACACTGCCGCCACAGCCTCATGCCCATTAATACCCATGTATACATCTTCCAGGAGGTTTTGAACAGCGTCATGAGTCCCCCTAGACGGCCGGAAGCCAAATTGGCATGGTGTGATGGCGTCAACGGTTTGAAGATAGTTCCACATTCGAGTCTTAACAAGCCGTTCAACAATTTTTGAAAGTGTAGACAATAAAGAGATTGGACGATAGTTGGAAGGTTCTTTACGGTCACCACCCTTATACAATGGTATTACCATAGCTGACTTTAGGCAAGACGGAAATATGCCCCTATGCCAGCCGTCATGGATGGCAAATATCAAAGTCTCCAAAGCACAATCTGGTAGCCTTAGTAGCACCTCTGCAGAGATGCCATCTTCCCCATGAGATTTCTTGTTCTTTAACGCAAGTATGGTTGCCTTTACCTCATGAAGATCTGTTGGCAAAAAAAGAAATGAACCAGGAACAGAAACAGAAACATTTCTCAAAATTTCCAGAGGGTCGGCATTTGTAGCAATTTTCTGGATCAAGGTACTTGCAACGTTACAAAAAAAATTATTTAGCGAGTCAGGGTCAACCTCGGTCACCGGAGCATTTCGTCTGGTCTTATTTCTCAATTCATTAATTATTACCCAGCTTTCTTTAGACTTGTTTGAAGCCGATGATATTCGTCGCCCGTAGTAACAATTCTTTCTGTGTTGCACAAGCTTGCGATAGATATATCTATATCTATTACAGTAAGTGATAAAACTTTCACTATAAAGATACTTCCGTAGGTAATTAAGACTACGTAAATTTGCCCCTGATCGTCGGAGGCCAGGTGTGAGCCAAGGTTTTTTTCCCACTTGTGTCCTTACTTGTCTTAATGGAAACGCCCTATTGAAAACATCCGAAAGAACAACATGGAATGTAGAAAACGGCTCCGGAGACCGAACTATTCCCTGCCAATTGACCCCCAAACAAAATCTGTGAAAGTTGTTGAAATTTCCAGTGCTAAATATTCGCCTAAACTCCCGCTGAGAAGAGCTCATTTTGCTTGTTAAATATGAAAATTCGCCAATTATAGCCTCATGATCCGAGAGCCCCGCACTCATTACCTCACATGACAAACAGTGTATATTTGAACACACATAATCAAGCAATGTACTGGAACTATGGGTTATACGTGTAGGAGCGCTAACATGCATCACCAAGGCATAGAAAGACAAAAGATTTGACATGAAAATGGAACCAGGAGATCTATCACAGTAGTTAACATTCAAGTCACCAGCAAGAACTAATTTACAGTTTACTGGTAGCTGAGACAACATTATATCCAATTTTTGCATGAATGTATTAAGACAAGCTGTCGGCGATCGATATAAGCAGAGTATATATAAGTTACTTCGTTTACAAAATGAATATAAATTCTTCACGCAGGTAATCAAATTTATCAAAGGAAACGAATTCCCTCAAACATTCGCTACATCTCTTCTTAATAAGTATAAGTGTGCCCCCATGAATTGAATTGGATCTGGTGAACAATGATACAGTAGTATAACCTTCCACCAAAAAACATTCATCTGGGCGTAGCCAGTGTTCAGTAATAAGAACCAAATCTGGAAACTTAATACTTTCTAAATAAATATACAATTCATCACATTTTCTTCGTAAGGATTGAATGTTCAATACAAATACCGATATAGTAGCCTTACTGATAGATAGAGAGGATTTACATTTTCTTACTAACTTAGGGATAACGGTGGAGTTTGATGCCCCTTTTATAAAAGGGGCTGTATCTAAAAAAAATCGTTATCTCGATCGCTTTCATTTAAATTTTTAGCCACACCATCAATCTGCGGTACATTTACATTGTTCACATTTAAATCTATTGAATCAGACAAGTCAATAAACACAAGATTGTTTCTAGGCACAAAAAATATTAGTTTCAAAATATCATTGCAAATTTTATCTTTTCCACATGGTATCCCCCTAAAATTAGTATTTAGAAAACAAAATTTACCTTGAACAAATTGGTTAAGCCTTTGTATATATAAGTCAAGTTTACTATTAAACTTAAATATCTTGAGATTTGTTTGAACAGACATTTTATAAGGTACAGCTAAGATTATAACATTTGTATGTGCCAAGCATTTTAAACTTGCACTGATATCTTTAAATAATGGATAGTTACTATTTTTAAAATTATTAAGACCTGCACAAATAACTACATAATCATTCAAAGTGAACATTTTGGTCAATGATACTACGTCTATTATAACGTCAATAAATTCGGCATTAGGCTTAATTATTGATTGGATTATAAAATCCTTTGTCTTAGATCTTAAAACATTGCCCATATGAAAGCTCTCTTGATCTCCTAAAATAAGCAGTTTATTACTTTTAGTTGTTTGATCATTTTCAGTGATTGGATTATGTTCTTTAGTAAACTCGCAGTTTTTAATGGCATTATTACCCAGATCTTCTTTAGTTAACTCTTCATATAGATTTTCTGGGTTAGAATGAATCTTGCGCAAATTGGCCAGGTTGTCTCTTGTACTGCACAGGTCATATAACGTCTTTTTAAGATCTGTTGCATACTGTTCCTTTTCCGTCTCCAGAACGTCAATACTTGTCAACATATTTTGTTTTAAGACATTTAACTCACTTAATTTTCTTTCGAGGCACGTAGATTTTTCATGTAATTCATCAATTTGCTCGGCAAGTTTTTTGTTAGTACTTAGCAGTTCTATAATTTCCTTGTTTAGCTTCTGAATTTCCATTTTTTGCTTGCTAATTATGGCTTCAACATCCTGTTCCCTCGCACAGACCGCTTCTTCAAAATCTTGAGTACCACGTTTAAGTCTTTCAATATGTCGTTGTTTGGCCTTTAGTTCTTTGAGTAGTTTGCCGATTTCAGATTGCATTTCATCTTTATCGCTCTCAAAGTTTACTTGTAATCTTTCGATTATTTCCTCCTTTTTTCCACATTCAGCTTTAACTTTATCATAAGCGTCAGAGAGCTTCTTAATGTTTTCGCAATTTTTCTTGTCAACTATACGGCACCGGCAATCATTACAGTAATATAAAAGTTTACGGTTAACTACAACTA
The DNA here is from genome assembly GCA_016904865.1 of Pissodes strobi. NCBI lineage: Eukaryota > Metazoa > Arthropoda > Insecta > Coleoptera > Curculionidae > Pissodes > Pissodes strobi. Next base: position 299,595 of record MU182278.1, on the reverse strand, counting down.
AAGCATCCTCTTCCGATGATGAGATTTCTGCACATTTTTTACAAAAAGATTTAGAACAAAGATCACACAAGGCGCCAAACACATCCTCACCTTTAGGCCTGCGTTTAAATATACACTTACAAAAGCATTTACAGCATGACAGTTCCATATTGATGGAATTTTAGATGTTAAATTTCTATTTGTTACAGGACTAAATTTATATTGAGCTGCCTGAGCAGCCTATTACCCATGGCAGTAGTTGATTTGATAATAAACAGTTATTTACAAATATTCAACAATGATAAAATTGTCTAAAAGGTACCTAGTCAACCATTGACATTAAATTAAATATCTTTATTCTGTAAAAAATTATAAATCTTACAAAATTTAACTAAAAAAAAAAAGCAAATGATAACATAAGAAAATGAAAGCTTAAACAGTACTGTATGTTATAACGAGAAAATCCTACTGAAAAAATCACTTCTTCTCTCCGTCGAATGATTGGTTTTGGCAAAATGGAGATTATGTCATTAACAATAACATCTGTAATGACTTCTTGAGAGAGATAAGGGAGAGTCGTTACGCCTGCACGCTCTGATGCTTTCTTAACAAAACTGAAATCAGCTTCTCCATCGTCGTTAAAAGACAAAATATTACCCACAAAATATTTAACTGACTTTTTGTGCTGAATTTAACAATTATTCAATGTCCTATTTCAGTCCCAGGTTTAAAAGCTTCTTCTTTCTCTTGGCGTTCTTCTACGTCCCTCTTCGCCTAAAAATGCAGACACTGAAAAAAAATCCGTTTATAATATTAAATGCCGTTGATTGATCCAAAATACATTAACAAAATTAAGTTTTCATTGATATTATTAATCTTAAATGTCTTATTCATTGATTGAGTCCCAGGTTTAAAAGCCTCTTCTCTTGGTGTTCTTCTAAGCCTCCTCCTAAAAATGCAGATAGAGATCCCTCGCTCGAAGATGAATGAAGACTGAATTGTCAGCATCTTCATCACTCGAACTGTCTATCTTGGATATTCTTTTGGCATTTTTCCTCTTGAGTGTTTGTGGCTTAACTTTCTTCTTAATTTCATCATCTTTAAGTCTTTGTTCAGCATCATCGTTAGTGCTAACCTCAGCACCTGGACATACCCACTTTTTCTTTACTTTATCTGTGTGTGTGATTTTTCATAGTAGCAAGAAGTAATTTTTCAAAACTACATCTGATCTGCACTCGATTCTGCTTCCATTAGGGTAGTAGTGTAGCAACATGTGGGGGCATAGGTTTCACTTATTCAGCTTATTATGTCACGGTAGAAAAGCACTCTGGTAAATTATTACCATTGCTGTGAACATAAATATTGTGCTCTTTGCATTTGCATCGTTGTAGGGCAGCGGGATCATAATTAATTTGGTTTGGGAATAACCTTGTCATTAAAGGGAACTATTCTCGGAACTATTCCACCTTTTCTAAATTCGTTTTTATCACGTCTTCGTTTGTTTCATTCCATAGTTCTCCAAGAATTTTTTAAAAATATTTTTTTGGTAGTTTGATTTCTATATGGTGTCTTTGCCATATTGTTAGTTTTGCATCCCAGCGAACC
>MU182278.1:254682-298001 GCA_016904865.1 Pissodes strobi | reverse complement strand
TTTGCCATATTGTTAGTTTTGCATCCCAGCGAACCTTCAATGCATAAATTTGCTAGAATGCAAAGGAAGTTTTAAAATCACAATGTTTTCCTTCCTGGCCATTTCCACCAATGTGAGACCGACATGTGTTGGCATAGCCATTACATTATAAGCAAAACTATGGTTAGAATAATTTTCGAACACAGACGTACGTTTCCATTCACGCATTACATATAGCAGCGTATGTTTTTCCAGCGAACTCTGACTTTTCTGGAGCCATAAATTAATCCCAAATATTTTTCCCATAGAATATATATACAGGGTATCTCACGGTGGATGATACCTTAGACGTTTCTGGAGAACCACTCAATGGATCATTCTGAAAATTTGGTCGTTTACATAAATGGATATGCTCTACCTTGCTAAAATATTTTCGACAATGCAGTGTTGCCGCTTCTACTAAAAAGTAGAAGCAACTGTAAAATTTTAAAATGAATCAACCTCTGTATTATTGCATATTTGGATTTTGCGGAGAATTCTAGACATATTTCATGAATAATGTTCTATACCTATCTCCAACTGTTTTTGAAATATTGACAGTTGAAAATCGACTATTTACCATGTTTGACAGCCTGTAAAATCTAAATGGCTGAATATAGAGCTACATGGTTTGCACTTTCCTATCTTGGTTTTTCATAAGCTATCGTTTGACACCAATTTTGGATTTAACCAGAGGTTAAATTTCACCGGACTTCACACTTGACTAGTATTCTTGATTTTCAAGTAGGTAAATGTCCCATGTCAGGTGTGTATTTCAAAAGGTAAAATAACAACTAGGCAAACTAATTAAACAAGCGCACTTGTCTTTAAACGTCCACAGCTAACCCGAAATAACCAACACTAACCCAAACTAACCAACACTAATCAAGATTAACCAAGACTGACCAAAACTAACCCTAATTAATCATAGTAAAGAGACAAGTGCGCTAAGCTTGCAGAGATAGTGTAAGTTTGGATTGGAACATGTCGGATAGTAATTAACACAACTGCAGTGAGTAAACTTTGTGATTTTTTTATGACGAAGTAGAAACATTTGCCCAACATTTAACGTGTGAGAGATGGTAAGGAAAGTAACATAGAATATGTCACTATTTTTATTATTGCTTATTTTTCTACTCCTACATTTTAATTGATTTATTAGTCATTTACTATGTTTACTTTGATGAGATTCATTATGACGCAGATTTTTCATTTAAATATTGATACCCTGGTCACCAAACATTAACAAGAGACTAGAAGGTCAACTCTCAGTCGGAGTCTCAGGTGAGACGCCAGACTTTAGATGAGACAAAGTGAAATGTGGCACGAGGCCTGAGTGGTTAACCAGCATTTCACCAGGTTCAGCGACGGGGCAAGGAGAGGAAAATGCTGGGGCCGGGGCTTAGAGTGAACCTTCGAGTCTATTGTTAATGTTCGGTGCTCTAGTAGTAAGGTGACGTTCACCAACTCTTATCTTCTTGATCTTGTACTTGCTGCATTTATGTTATGTGCTTGACCAATGCAAACACTGAATTCAAAATACAAATTGGGTATTTGCGTAGCCTCCGCGAGTTTACAGTATTTGCTTTAATTTTTAGAGACCTAATTGACTTACCTCAATCTGCTCTTTATTATTTAAGGCAACCATATATGCATTTTCCATATTCATAATCTTCTTGCATGGAATCCCAAGTTGATCCATAACTTCGTCCATATCCATCTTAAATTCCAATGTTTCTTGTTGCCCTTCGCTTACCGCCTTAATATCGTCGTGAACACGATTGTCAGCTTGCATATTTTGTTCTAAAACATTTTTAGTATCTTCTGTTTTGATTACGTCCATGATTTCTGTAGACTTGCTAGTTCCTGCAGCCTCCATTCCATGGGTTGATAAAATCTTAAAATCTCAAGTCCCCGGAATAACCGAATCTCTTTAATTTTTCCCGCTTTTAACAGTTAAATGTAAACAGCACCCGGAATTTCAAAACCCGAACTTCTGAACACCAGCCGAATCTTGGGCGGACCGTAAAATTTAGCTGTCGATGGGTCGATGCTCGTATGTAGCAAACATGTCCCATTCTCCCATTCAGTGTTGCCGCTGGCAGGAAATGAAATTATGTGATTGCTAAGCCAAAATTATCAGATTTTGATGTAAATTATGTTAAAACCTGAAGATAGCGGGACCAGCAAAATATATCTTCTGATTCGCCGTGAGGTTCGTTTTTTTGGAACCATCCGCCGAGTCCTTCCGCCTAACGAGTCCTGGGCTTGCGCGCGCATCACATTGTTACCATCTGTATTTTTTTCACTTCACGTAAAAAAAACAAGTCTTGCTGCTGGATTCGAACCCGGGTCGCCTTGTCACAAACACAGCATCTAACCACTGCACCAAGAGATCCGCTGGAAGCTTCCTTGGACCATAAAGAAATCTATTTGTCAGAAATGTATTTATGATGCGCGAGCAAGCCCAGTACTCGGCAAGCCGGAGGACAGCAGATACTTAAAAAAAAAGGTTTGCGATTCGCCGTTTATAAAAAATTTAAAATGTTGCTCTTACGTACGCCATGAACAAAGAGATGGCGACGAAAACAAAGCGATCTTACAGTGGCTTTGGAGATCTTGTAGCCTGTAGCAATACCTCCTAAGGTATTGACTGTAGGCGATCTTAAAGTCTTAAAGTCACTGAATAGGTATCCACCAAAAAATCATTGCGAGCAAACGTTTGCAGTTCTATTATTGACAATCGTCTCCACCAGCCAATTATTCGCAAACAACTGTACCCAAAAAAGCTAAGCGCTCACACAAACAACAAATCCCTTTGATGTACCGACACCGCTCGGAACACGACCAAATGATTGCAAACGTTCGCTAATGCGTGTGATAAACGTCTCCACCAAACAAACATGGAGTTTACAAACAATCGCAAACGTTTTGCGCGCTTGGTGGATACGCACGTTTATATGTCTCCCACTCGAATCGGTGGTTACAGTGGCTCTATCTTGTATAGAACTGCTGTATCGGTGGTTTTCTACTGCCTCCCTCTATTTTCAAGTAATAAAAGCTAGGCATACAGTTAGAGAATATTTATACGAGATGGGGCCTTTTAAATACTTTAAATCTTACAGAGCCTTTTGGTACAAGGCTACTGTATTAAATATCAAATTATATTATTGGCAGAATAAATTGTCTGTTAAAATTATGTTAAAATTGATAATTATGCCATCTTCAAATTTTGTATCAGACTGCTGGCAAAATTATGTTAAAATCTGATAATTATGTGACAATCGGCAACACTGCTCCCATTTGGCATTAGCGGCTAGTTCCCAATATGCATTCCGTTTACTATTGGTCGAAACAATTGGTCGGGACTTAGAGCGTTTGTTTAATTTTATAGTGATGTGAAGTTTCGATACTTTTGCAGACTTATTCCTTTTGATTTCCATCCGCAACTGGAACGAGCCGACGGATTCGTTCCTCGGATATTGATCTGATGCACGATTCACTCAAGCAAGGTAGAGCAGCCGCGTCACTGCACGCAAAATAGAATGGTTGATGTAATAAAGGGTTGGACTGGAAATTAGCTACTAATGCTGTTAGATGTTTTCTCTTTAGATGTTAAGTTAAATTACTATTATAGGAAAAGGAACCAATACAAAAAGTGCATTTTGCACTACTTTCATTCACCACAGTGAAAAAGTTACCCATATCACTACGCTTTCTATTCATTATTTAAAAAACAATAAACTATGTAGCCCCAGATAAAATATCTGGGGTATAGCAAAAACAAACAGAACCTCAAAAGTGAACTCAAAAAAATCAGAGGGCAAGCCGCAGCATATCAAATTAGGATATGCGTCAAGAAGTGCTAAAAAAGTCATGTATTCTAATTTAATTTAAAATTCTAGGCCTCAAAGCTCTGCAAACTGTAAATATCTGAGAAGTTTACTTGTCACAAAAAAATGAAGGAGGGCAAGTCTTTCATGATACCAATTACCAAACAAAGCGATAATAAATCAGGATTTATAAAAATAAAATGAAAAATAAAGTCATAAAGTGCCGTCACTCCGTCAGCACTAAACACCTGCGACGCGACGTGACCTGTAATCGTTCCAACGCACCTGAATCCTGAATACCATTTTTCTCCCGATATTCGTTTCTCGGAACGACTTGGATTGAATTCTTGGATTCGAACCAACTCGATCTTACCCCGGATTCGTTCATTTGAGTCCGGCCGGATCAACACATCCCTACTATTTTATTTTAGAATGTCTAATCGGCACCGTCGGATTCCGAGGGTGCCGGTCCAATAAGTGGATTGCTTTCAGCAGGTTAGATAGTAGGCTTGAGATAAGGATACTGGGTTCAATTCCCAGAGTGGCAATCCGTGCTTTTTTATTTTTTTAAGGCTGTTTTGGTTAGTTCTTGTTGGTTGCGCCCCCGGCGTAGTGAGTGAAGCGTGCGGAGGGCCATGCGTGAAGTGAAGTATTACTTTCTAAAACACTAAACAAAGGCTCTAAGTCCCGCCCAATTGTTTCGACCAGTGCTTCAGTCGTAATGGTCCTAATCCGTCCGACTGTAATAGTAAGCAACAAATACTTGTTTGAAAATATTTTTTAATTCATTATTCAACGCTTTGCCCGCCAAACAATATCGTGGAGGCCAGATTACGTACTTATAGAAAAATATTAGAGAAACTAGAAACATAATGTTGTAAAAACGTCCTTTAGACTTAACCGCATTTAGACTTCCGGTTCGTCTTCGGTCGAGTGAACACGTGTCGGGTATCGGCCCTTTCGTCTTCATATATCAGTGTGGAGAGCGCGTGGTGAGCGTTCGGGGACCGGTTTGATTCCCCGACGAAGAATCGGACGACTAGCTGGGGGTTTGAGCCCCGTGCATGTTTGTGAACGTCCAGCCGGTCGTGTTCGAACCTTAAAACAAGCCGTGCATGTACAAGTCGATGCCTACAGGAGTACATACTCGACATATTGGAGGGTGTAAAAATAGTATCTTTGTCCACCAGGGTGTAACCAATCTGGAAGGATCACTCCAGCTCTTGCTAAGCCCGGACAGGGGTCTTTACTGGCTGAATTGCTTACGCAAAGGCCAACAGAGGGTCTTAGTATTACTACCACTATTAACCGCATTTAAGCACGGCACTAAAAAAAATGCAAGCCACGAAATAATATATAAGGCATGTGGCAGTTTAACGGTCCATGATTCTAGGATCGGCGGTTCGGTATTCTCAACCGTCGATAGCCCAACCGACTTTCCAATCGTGCGAAAATTATCGCCTTGGATTGGTTGTGCACGGTCGGGTGGGCATATCCAGCTCTGAAGCGCGTCGCTGGAATTAAAATTAAAATTAGTCGCAGTTCAGATCCCGGAAAGGCAAGAAGCAAGAAATCAATTTGGGCCGGCCGAGAAACGCCACCGTTTATCTTCAGGAATCCTAGCGGGACTACCAACTCATCGATTAAACCTCAAGCCCACATATCTGAGGAATTTATGAGATTTTTGGCCACTAGAGACTTGGCCAAATTTTCGATATTTTCAAAAAAGAAACGGCTCTAAGAAGCTTACGGACGGGCCAAAGAAGCTCCGAAGCGAAGGAAAAGGCATTGTAGGACCAGCACTCTCAACTGGTACCGAATCAGCCTCCTACCGAATTTATTGAGTTTTTCTGAAATTTAGCAACCTCAGGACAGACGAATTTTCGACAATTTCGAAAAGAAGAAGCTTACGAACATGCTAAATAAACTCCGAAACGAAGGAAAAGGTATTGTAGGGCCAGCACTCTCAACTGGTACTAAATCAGCCTTCTACGGAATTTATCGAGTTTTTCGGAATTTTTGGAACTTCAGAAGGAAGAATTTTAGAACAAACTTTTTAAAGACAGAAGTTAAGCACTTGAAGAGGCCTTGTCAAGCGGCCGAGTGCCAACAATTCTCCGAGACCTTCAACTCTAGTGCGCACCCTACAGTAACACCCCGCGAAAGAGGTTAGTTGCAAGCACCTTGAGTCAGCCTACATATTTGGGTAACTCCATTCCCTTATGTGCCTCCCTGGTCCTTCATACTAGTTGTAGTTAAACATTGTGCGAGAGTAAAGCGCGTCTACGGCTAGTTCGGTTTCGAGAACTAGAGAGCCCCCTTACCCCCCATACTTTAGCTACACGGCCCACGGGTGAATAGTGAAAAGGCATAAGAGCCGAAAAAAAAAATAAGGCTTAACCTAAAAGAATTCGGGTTAGTTCAATGAGCTTAGACAAGGAAAGAAGAGGACAGATAACATGGGAAAAAGCCTGTTACCACAGCTGGGTAACTTCAATAAATTAATTGAAATTATAAGTAATGAATAATAATTAAGTTAAAGTAAGTTTCAGTCGTAAAATAATATAGCCTTTTTATAGGTAGAGTATGAAAAATATATTACCTACGCCTCTGTTGAACGACTCTCCTTGAAGAAGATTTATGGCTTTATTGATTATTTGATGACTGAAAATATCCAAGATCGGGTATCAAATTACTCTCGATAATTAAATATACATCCCTACCATGATATACCTACTCAGAGGTAACACAATGTGTACATAATGCATTATTATTAAAACAAGAAATATGCAAATAAACTACAAGGTCAGCAGACAATAATTACCTGTGAAATGAAATTCCAGGCTCCTTCTTCTCACTTCGACTCTTGCAACCATATGCCGAACAATTTACCATTATGAATCTTAGTTTTTATCTCTCTTTGTTCAAAAACTCACAAGATAACTGCAAAATAGCACCGCCACAACAATAGATGTGTTTGCCACATAAATAATGGCCGCCGCTTTAAAGAAGCTACTTTTACCTAATAACCTAATCTAGGTCAAAGAGTGACAAGTGCGTACGGGAAGTAGCGAAGTTACACTGTTGCGACTAGAGCTATCTCAAAAGAAGAATCAAAGGCTATTTATCACTAGTTCGTATACCACACAAAACCACGGTCTCTGCACTGAGAGCCGTGTCCGAGAAGTAGTTTGAAGTAGTTTGAAAATCTCGCATGCGGTGCGAGAAGCCCCAAAAAAAAACTAAAGACACTAATACGTGGTAGATATTAATTAAAATATCTTAAGTCATTAGTTAGTAATTGTTCATTAGAAAAAATCCAAATAAAACATGTTTTTCCAAAAATACTAGATTAAAGTTGAACTCTCCTAGTACATCCAGTGAATTGGCACATTTTAAGCTATCACATCTTAAAATGTGCCAATTCACAGGGATTTATTAGAATTTGATTTCGATTATACAGGGTGTCCCAATTGTTCAAATTAATAATCATTCGAATTACTCATTTTTGTATAAGGCTTAGCTAAGATTAGGAGATAGCATTAGGTTAGGGTCGTAGATATTTTGTGTGACAACTACTGACGAATACGTTTTGACAATCCTCCCCCTTGCTAAGTCCTTCTGGCATTTTATAATGACTTCCCAAACTAAGCAAAACCCAATAAATTAATCCAAACTAACCAATACTAACCCAGACTAATCCTATGTAACCAAAGTAAAGAGACAAGCGCGCTTCGCTATTCCAAACTAAGCAAAACCAACCCACTAACCAAAACTAACCCAAAACTAACCCCTTTTCTTAGAGGGGAAAAAATCTTCGAAAAGACACCCGGCCGTCGTTTTTGCCAGGTTTTGCGTCTTCTTGAGGAAAGAGTAGGTATGCCGCCTTAATGATGTGCGGCCGGTAGTGTCGGATTCGGCTTGCATGCTTAACACCGCCTACCGACTAAAAAACCTCCTCTATCCCGCCTGGAACCACCGTCAGGTATTACTTCAGGCATTTTTTCTCCTTTGCTCCTCATACACCGCTTTTTCTCCTTCTCTCCTCTCCTGCTTTAATTTCCATAACGTCCCTGAACATTTTCGTTAGCGCCTCCCAGTTTTCTGTAGTTTCCAGTAATTTATCCGCAATATTTTCCTTTGTTATAGCCGTACCCACGATTATGGTTGCTCTTAATCTCTCTTGCTCAAATCTTTCGCACTGGAAAATGGTGTGCTCAGGGTTATCCCGATCCTCGCAGAACCAACACCTGTCTTCCTCCTGCTTTTTTTATTTTCTTTAAATAACCCCCGAAGATAAACCAAAACTAACCCAATCTAATCCATACTAATCCTAATTAATTAACCAAAGTAAAAAGATAAGCGCGATACGCGCGCTCTTCTCTTCCCTATCTCAAAGCAAAACGAACCCAGACTAACCAAAACTATTCCATACTAACCAAAACTGACCCAAGCTAACCCAGCTAACCAGCCTCATACCATACTAACCAAAACTAGCCCAAACTAACCCAGACTAGCCCTAATTAACCAAAGTAAAAAGACAAGCACGCTACGCGCCCTTTTCTCTTCGCTACCCTAACAGCACAAAGATATCCGAGACATCTTACAGATGTCCTGTGTACGCCTTGCGTCGTCTTTAAGACATCTTTAGGACATACAACTTTTAGTCGCAAAAAAGTGATCAAACTAGTTTAAAAAAAGAGGAACCTACTACAAAAATCAAGCGATTTTATGAAAAATTACTGCATAAATTGAAAATGAAATAAAAAATTACGATTATAAATAGAAATGCGTACGAATAAAAATTAAATTATTTGTTATATGTATAATGAAGATTATAAAGCAATTTCCATTAAACAATTTTTATGATATTTAAATTGCCACATATCGGTAATAATTGCAATACACCTACAAACATTACCAAAATATCCAAATTTCGGATAAAATACCTATAAACGGCAACACTGTAGACCTTTACTGTTGTCGTTCCATTTTGTTTGTTCAAGGTCAAGAATCAACAAATACAAAGTGCTCGTGAGGCTTTAAAAAGACGTCTTAAAGACGTCCATCATGAATCAACTTTAAGACGTCTTCTGAAAGATGTAATAAAGATGTCGTGTTTAAGTCTTCAGACGTTCAGGCATAATATGGACATAAACACGACGTCTTTGAGATATGGTGTGCTATCTGGGTATCTCAAACTAAGCAAAACCAACCCAGACTAACCAAAACTAACACTAATTAACCAAAGTGGCGACAAGCGCGCTGTAGTAACTTCAATTAGACCAACAAGCGCATTGAGACGAGCGCGCTACGCGCCTGACCAACCCCGCCAATTACAAAATCAAAATTAACCCAAAGTAACAAAACAAACGCATTACGAAACTAATCCAAATGACCTTTTAAATTTGTATCTATTTCAATAAACTAAATAAATTAGTTTATATGACTTATTATTAAAAATGACCCCCTTCTAACGTAACATCTAATTCTAGTAAATCATATTCGAATTATTATTGATATTTTATTAAACATAGCCATTAAGAGTCATTATTTATAAGAAGTTTTCGTCCCACAGTACTTATGAAACATATTCAACACGAGGCTGTTATATTTTAGAACCAAATAGAAATTACACTTGGCAACATCTACCCGTCCAACAGCCAGCTGAGAGGAGAGGATAGCTCCCAAGATGCATTCCGTTTCTTATTGGTCGAAACAATTGGACGTTAATATGTTGTAATATGCACAAGAAGAAGGGGGATTCTTTCTGGTATTATGTTTTGAATGGTGGGCAATGGAATATATTCGCGGAAATACGTGCAAGCTGCTGTATATCCACTATAATACGGCTCTTGCCCTCTGCTCGCTACGGGGGCTCAACAAACAGGAACTAACCAAAACTAACCCAAAGCAAGTCCAAAATCAGGAAAAAAGAATGCAGCATAACAATCCAATTTAACATCCTTTCCAACAATGATTCACACAAACAATTAATTACAGGTAGTATTTGTACTTAAATCCGATCGGAGAGCAGCAGTAAGATGCAAGTCAATCATCGCGAAGTCAACTGACGTATTCCAAGCCCCGCCCAATTGTTTCGACCAATTGTAAACGGAATGCATCTTGGTAACTAGCCGCTAATCAGCTGAGCCGTATAGCACGTAAATCTAAATCCCAACCCCGCCCGTCAGCAGCATCCATAAGCCAGAGAGGCTCCTTTTTCTCCGTTCTGGCGCAGCGCATGGCTGGATCAATACCTCCTACAACAAGGCCAGACGGCTTACACGTGACGTCATCAAAAGTGGTCTTAACTTATTTACAGGCGTATATTGAAATGTGCAATTTCTTTTAAAATTTCACAGTTAAGTAGACATTTTAGATGCAAAAATCTCGAAAAAATATAACAAAAACTTGTGTTTTGTAAATTTATCTTTTTTATATATGTAGTTTGAAACGTAATTGGCCTAATACAATACCTCCTACAAGCTGATATTACTTTAAGCACGACTATCATGACTGATAATGTGTATTACTCATTTTTTTTTTAAATCAAATATGAAATTGCAGTTTACTTACCTTTTTCTGCATACCTACATAAATAATATTTAAGAGCTTCCGGCTAAAACAAGGCTGCAAGTCATGAACAGCCTTTAGACGTGCCTCATTCGATTTTTGTTAAAGGAAAACGAAATTTCAAAGCAAAAACCTTTGAATATCCAATTTATCAAAATAGAATCTACCTATTTTGATAAACTGAAACTAGATACCACGGTAAAATATCACTATAGGTATAAAAGTGTCATAATAGGTAATAGCTTGGGTAATAGTAATGTCAAATTTGATAGTGCGTTTTCTCCTCGGTTTTCTCCATCCAAAGAACCTTGCAATCTTCAAATATTTATGATAAAACATGAAAGATTTATACAGGTTTCAAATTATTACTTTTTTATGTTAGATTTGGTATATTACTCGGTATATTATTGGGGTTTAATATTTATTTATTAAAAGTCTCCAGTTTCCTTTTTTCCATTAACCCAAAATATTATGATTATGTTTAGAACAATAATTATTATTAAGAAAGAAGTGTATTTGTGCTGCAAAGAAAAATTTTTTAAACGTCAATTTTTAGGTGATTTTTACAATTTTCAAAATGAGTCAAAAGGCTGTTTTGATTTAGATAGTTTAACAACAGCTCACAAAGAAAATACTTTTTATTGTAAATATCTAAAAATGTGTCTTCGAACTCATTAATCAGTTTTTTAAATATAATATAGGCTGTTGAAACTACGTTCACGAGGATATAAAAGAGCCCCACGACTTAAGGAATTAATGAAATTGTAAGAATCTTCTACAACACAAGGTTCATTTATAGTTAAATTTTCTTTACAAAATTCACAACTTATTTTTTTTTAAAACAATATGACAGCAATATCTACTTAAATAAGTGATTAACTGGCATTTCAGATCCTCTGCTGTGTCTTGTGAATGTGACAAATTATTATACTTTCCTATACACATATAAATCTTTTTTTGTAAGGTAATAATGTGACATATTTTAATTATTGTATTTTTGATCACTTTTTTATTGTAACTTTTTTTTTGACTTGTTCCTTTCTACTGTAACTTTGTAGTGCTCGGAATCAAATAAATATCTATCTATCTATCTATCTATCTATCTATCTAAGAACACCCGAGACAAAACCTTTCAGAGCCTCTATAATAAAATGATTAAATATTTTGAGAGCTAATTTAACATTTTGCTTTTTTATAAATGATGGAAAAAGGGCCTTTAAACTACGGGAATATCCATGTTTTAATATTTTGCCTCGTTTTAGTTCTTGAAGTTTTTTGACCACTGAGGGCATATAGCAAACATTGCATTACAGCCTTTATGAGGCATAATTACACTAAATATTACTTACTCCAAAATTAGCTAACAGGAACAAATTTTATAAACTTGCTGACCACATTGAACAAGGGCAAAATAAACTCTTATTACACGAACGCAACAGGTCATCTCCAAACATTTTGGAAAGCTAAAAACGAGGCTAAAAACATGAACTTTAGATCTTTTCGGCGAGTTTCCACCGCACATTATTGTTCACATAAATTTACACACACGAAAGTGTAAAGAAATTAACAGAAACACAATCAAAATCAAACAGAACAATAATTAAGAAGCCGGTCGAAAGTACGCCATTACGCCAACTGACAGAAGGCACTGAGGCAGTGTTGCCAGATTTAGAGTTAGTTTCATACATTATTTGGGATGTAAACTATTAACGTATATTTAGTTGGACTTTAATTTTTACAGCATTTGTTGAATGACATTTGAAATTATGTTTTTAAATGGAACCAAATATTTATACAAAATAATTAGGTTATTGGTTAGCAACGTTTATTTTCTTAAAGGTTTTGATTCCGTTATTGCTTCACTTTTCGGTTTTTATATATTTACTTTTCGGATTTTAAATATTTATTTATATTTAATATAACTATACTATAATATACCAAAGCAAACGTTTACATTAAGTACCTAATATATTGTTAATTGTAATCTTGGAATCCAAGACGAATATTTAACGTTTCTTTGAAAAATAATTAGTGGCAAATAGCAAGTAGCTCAAATTGTGATAAAGCGCCCAATCTGGCAGCACCGGATACATGACGTCGAGATGGGAATTGACATTCCAGTCGCTCAGCGTGGCAATCAACGTTAAATACGGAAGTAGGCGCGATAAAATAAACAATACTTTTACTGGGCACCTCTTGGCTTCTCTTAATGCTTTTCTTATGGCAAAAAAGTATGGACCACTTTTCATGACGTCACTGCTAATTTCAATTAATATCAGCTAGTTGGCCTAGTTGAAGGAGGTATTGGCTGGATCCACAGCCGGACAACATGACAATGTTGCCAACTGATATGGTTTTTCTTTATTTAACTGGAAACCTAGAGTCTAATTATTATAGTTTTTTTTGTCGTAACAAAGCCTATTGTATGTATAACTCGGAATAAAGGGATTCAGATTTTCCTATACCTGCAAATTCATTTTCATCCGATCGGACGAAAAACTATACCTTTCCGAGGTGTTTTCTCATCGCGGTTTTCCTAGTTACGTAATAGACTCCAAGCTCGCTCGATTCAAAACTTGATATTTTGTTGAGTTTAAATTTATTTAGAGTAATATTTGGCTCTATTTTTATAAATACGTATTATAATTAATTCCGATCAGATAAAAAATAGTATGTGCAACTCGTAGGAAAGGCACACTCCTGGACTCCTGTGTTGCTGGCCTCGGCTGCGCCTCGTCCACAATCGTCCAGAAATGTTTTGCTTTGCCTCCTAGTTACACAATATACTATTCTTTTACAAAATTTTCATTAACTATCTATGAAAGACTAAAATGTAACTGTTATGAACTACAAAATAGTGACATATTATTATATGGCATGCGTGCATGCATTATTAAATAGAGCTACTACGTACGTACACAACTGGTGGCATAAAAAATAGGATTAACACCGACCTTTCAGGCACAAATGCCGAACTTTTCACTTAACATGTCTATCTAATCCTGTTGTGTAGTCGAAAAGATGTATATTTAAATTTGTCCGATAATCTTGGTTTTCATAACTTAATTTAAAAGCATCTGTTCCAAAAATAAAACATTGTTTAATATTAAAGAAACAGTATATTACACTAAACTCTTCTATATTTTTACATAACAATCCCAAACATTTTTCTTTCAAATTATATACAAGTATATGTTACAATTTTATAAAGTATAATTATTGTACCTTTGTACAGAAGGCTCCGTTACAATTGAAAAACGCACTTGTCTAAAATTCCGACTATATACGACTATACTATGACAACTGACGACTCTAGCACAAAGCCATAAAAAAGGCATATGTTCCTATATATAAAACACTATATCATATTCGTCAATATTTGAGCTATTTTTCATTAATTTTTCTATAGTTATAGAGTTATAGCATCTGTTTAAAAAGATAAATTTTTTTAAAACGTATTTCTGACTTAGCAGTAAGCTCTCCCAAATCATATTCCTGGATGCACCACTGCCTGTAATAACAAGTTTTAAAGTAAACGAGCATGCGCTATAGCAACTTTTGCATTATTTGTTCAAATATTTGCGAGCAAACTAATAATTGCACTGCAACAATTGCGCGATTTTAATAAAATTGACAAATAATCAATATTTTATTTAAACATCACGTGTCAAATTATAGGCTGACAAATATATTAGCAAAAACTTGTCTAATATTATGGTAAGTTGCTTTATATCTGCAACTTGTAAACATTATTCAGGTCACTATACACATAAATTTAATATATATAAATAAATATATTATCCTAGTTACAAAAATAACAAATATATATTTTTTAAATATAATAACTATGTATAAACGACATTTCAAACTGGTCTTATGTTAGGCATAATTCGAGGTTTCATCTGGAACAATGGTGGTGTTAAACTAGCAGAATTCACTAGACTCTGCTGAATGTGTTAAATGTGTCTTGCAAATTTTGATAAAAACAATGTATACAATATCTCAAGGTGATTCATAAAGTACATCGAGTAAATGATTCTTGAATCCAATTTGGGAGAACCAGTTCGAAACCTAGCTTAACATGCTCAATAGATGCGAAGCATCGAAGTGGACCTAAATGTTTTCTTCTAAAAAAAGTGGCATGACACTGAATTTTCTGGTATTCAAGATGGCGACGTCTAAGGAACAGTCGAAAGACGACGCTCCTGAGAAAATTCCTTTTAATTGTTGTAAAAAAAGTATTCTAGTGTAGTCCTATGTGTAAAGTGTGGAGGCCTATACCACAATTCCTGTGCAGCTAGGGATTGGAGGGGAAAAGTCGTATTCATGGATAAAATTCGAGTAGTTTGTTGTGATGCTGCGGACAAAAGTAAGGTTAGCGGAGTGGATGCTAACGAGAAAACCGAAATTATCGAGTGTCTAAAATGGTTAGTACAGGAGCTAATTGATAAAAATAGAATCCTGCAAGAAAATGCCGACTTGTGGAAGCAGAAATTTACAGATGCAACAAAACCACAACAAAAAATCCCGCCTAGGAATAGAAAAAGGTAAACAAAAACAACAATCCCCTTTCCCTGCATCCTGAAAACCAAGCATGACGTCTTGCCAACCTGATGACGTTATCATTGTCGACGTTGACATTCATGAACCAAAAGTGCCAAACCAAACAGTAGAAATGGGCTTGAATGAGGAACCGCGTAGCGGAATAAAAATGTATAGCGATGCGGAATTGGAACGATCTGTCATTGTATCTGAGAACGGCGCACATGAAAAGAAGTGAAGAAACCTTAACCCAACTTTAATCAATGATGCTGGATCAAAACCAAAACAGCAATCCGAAGAGCACGATGGATCTAAAAAGGTGGTTTATCGTGGTAACGTTTCCGATATCGATACTGACGCCCAGCAGGACCTACTGTTAACTTCAGTTTTGCAAAGGAGAGAACCAGTAAAAGAAAACAAAAACACTGAAGTAAATAAAGCGCAAAGTACAGAAAAGGATTTACAAAAAGTTGCAATGCCAGCAGTAACACTAAGACAAGTGAATAGAGTAGTTGATACGGCACTGAACCAGCAAAATTATAAAGATGCCAAGGAAGAGGAAACTTGGACCAAGGTAGTTAGAAAATCATAGCAGAAACTCACTTCTGGTAGGCCAGCTCCTCTTAAGGGGTTCAATGATAACGGGGGAAATCTAAAGACTGCAACAAAAACGGCAGTCTTGTTTTTGTCTGGACTTGCCCCCGATGTAACCCAGAATGAGGTACTTAACTATCTTAAATATAATGGAATGGGCGATGGCTGCAGATGTGAAAAAATGCAGACAAAAAAAAGATAAACACAAGACATCTTTTAGGCTTATTGTACCACAGAGTGGTAACAACTTCCTTAACAACATAGCAGGATATACACCTGAACCTTTCTCTTTTAATGAAATGTCATTTAATCAGGTGCGGGATGTGATAAATAATCTAAAAAATAAACCTAGTCGGGATATTTTTGGTTTTAATGTCAATTTATTGAAATCTATCAAAAATTTAATAATTCTACCTTTGACTAAACTCATTAATTTGTGTTTTAAAGAAAATGTGTTTCCCATAGATCTAAAGAGAGCCACAGTTATTCCAATATTTAAAAAAGGAGACATAAATCAGCCTCAAAATTACCGACCTACTCTGTCAAAAGACCTATTCCTATTCTGTCAAAAGTCTTGCAAAAGTGCATGTCATTGCAAATAACTGAATTTTTTGAATCAAACAAACTTTTCTTGGACAGTCAATTTGGTTTCCGGAAGGGTAAAAGCACGGTCCTTGCTATCTTAGATCTCATATCTCATATAACTGAATATTTTCATACGCTACAATACGACAGTATTCTGATGTGTGATCTAGGTAAAGCATTTGACTGTGTTGACCATGAAATTCTTCTGGCTAAACTCAAAGGGTATGGATTCTCTCAGAATAGCATTGATATGGTGAAATCTTACTTGCAAGACAGAGTGCAAGTGGTGAGGGTGGGAAATGTCACTTCAGCCGAGCACATTGGGAATATTGGGGTTCCTCAGGGATCGATAATGGGCCCTATTCTATTTATAATTTATGTTAATGACCTACCAAATGATGAACCGTGTGCTAAATTCACAATTTATGCTGATGATACCACACTCTCCTTGGTATCGAACACAATTGCGGGTTCAACTCAGGGTATGGATGTTGCGCGAGAGAAGACGGAAAGATGGTTTTGTGCAAATAGATTGGTATTGAACTCAGATAAAACCAAAGAGGTGATGTTTGCTTTGCGGGAAACTGGGGATGTGAATGATGGTGTGACTGATGTGAGGTTTCTGGGAGTGATTCTGGATATTAAACTAAGATGGCATTTGCATATTGACACCTTATGCAAAAAATTATCCAAGGGGTTGTACATACTTAGAAGTCCCTCAAAAAATGTTTCTCAGGATATTCTAATGACGTCATATCATGCCATTTTTCATTCTCATCTTGCATATGCACTACTAGTTTGGGGACACGCAGCAGATACATACAGAGTTTTTGGATTGCAAAGAAAGGCCATCAGAATCATCAGTCAGCTAAATTACAGAGAAGACTGCAGAGCTGCCTTTAAAGCACTCAAAATTCTCACCCTTTCATCTTAGTATGTGTTTGACAACCTGCTTTTTGTGAAGCAGAATTTGGCATCGGGCAGAGCTCATGAAGACATACATGATTATGATACCAGAAATAAATGTAAGCTGATTCCTGCATACTGGAGGCTGCGAAGGTGTCAGTTTGGTGCTGGGTATTGGGCTATAAAATTTTACAATGCTCTGCCTGATAGTATCAAGCTTTTAGAATGTAAGGATTTTAAAAGAGAAATTAGACAAATATTGATTAATGAACCTTTTTATTCTTTAGATGAATTTTTGAATTTTAATTTTACCTGATATGTACCAGTCTCCCTAGATGTTAATTTTATGTTTTTAAATTTAAATGTTCTAATTTTAAGTACTTTTCATTTATGTGTTTTATATTTGTTCAGTGTCTATAATGACCAGTTTTGAACTGTCTTTGTTTTTATAGCAGGTATTATGCTGGATTAACGTTTTTTCTATTGATTTTATTGACGAATGTAAACTGTATTGTATTAACATGAATAAACGAATTTGAATTTAAACAGTAGTAGTCCTGAGACAGTCAGCCTAAATGTTCTGCATATCAATGTTAGATTGATCCGGCAAAAAGGAGATCAGCTAGAAGCATTTGTAGCCGACAAAGATATTCACATAGTGTGCATCACTGAGCACTGGCTATGTCCGGAGGAAGCTAGTACCTATCAATTTGACGGTTTTGAAGTGGCAGGGTACTTTGCACGGAGTGAAAGTACAGGTGGTGGTACTATGATCCTTGCCAGAATTAACCTAGAGGCACATCCCTGTACAATTTCTAGTCTTAGTATTAATAAATGTATTGAATATTGTTCTGTTTATTTAAAACATCTTAATTTATATATTTTAGCATTAATATCGCCCACCCTCGGGCTGTTTTGAGACCTTTTTAGCAACATTTGAAAAAATTATGTCTAGTTTCTGAATGACACTAATATCATAGTTGCTGGTGATTTCAACATCCACTTTAATGCAGACCATCCCGATGCAGTGAGATTTGGAGATACTGCAGAAAGCTTTGGTTTAAGACAGACCATTTTCCAGGCCACAAGAATTGAAGCATGTCTAGATCATCTATTTCTAAGTCCTAGTGTGACTGTGAGTTCTGTAAATGTTGTAGAGTTGAATATATCAGATCATATGGGTCAAGTGTTGAAATGTGTGGTTGAGTGCGCGAAAGATGGTTATGTTGAGTCCCATGTTATGTAGACCAGTAACACAAAGGGGTCTCTTCTTGTTTTTTATTAAAATATCTTTTATATCCTGGGATTTTATCAGGGAAAACACTGATGTTAATAAAGAATTTAATTCATTTTTAAACATCTTAGAAAATGCCTATTTAGATTCTTTCCCAGAAAAATCTTATACTGTAAGATCTGACCATGCATCCTGTAATATTCCATGGTTTAATAATAATCTTAGGACAAGGCGGGAAGATATAGAAAATCTGTACAAAAACCATAAAAAAAAATATATGATGCCAAAATCAGGGTAAATGACAGCTTAATTCTTACTTCTGCCAACCCCAATAAAACCATGTGGCAAATAATAAATAAGCACCGCCATAAGACCCAATATATTCAGAGGAACTTTATGCCTAGTCCTAATCATTTTAATAACTTTTTTTTTTAATATAACTGATCATATAGTTTTCAAAATTCAGAATTCAGATACAGACCCCTTAAAATCTTAAATAATGTCACCAAACCTAAATCTGCCTTCTCGTTTAAGGCGGTAAGTTTTAATCATATAAAGGATATTTTGGATCAGCTAAACAACAAACATAGTCGGGACATATATGGCCTTAACATAAGACTTCTAAGATCAGTCAAAAAAGAAATACTGGTTCCTCTGACCAAACTAGTCAAACTATGTTTGAGAACTGGCGTGCTTCCGGGTGTTCTTAAGGTTGCATGTGTGACTCCAATTTTTCCGAAAGGGGATCCGGGTCAACCCGAAAACTACAGGCCAATATCTCTTCTGCCTGTGGTTTCGAAAGTTCTGGAGCAATGTATGGCCATTCAAATAGTGGATTTTTCAATGCTGAAAATATTTTTTCCCCATGTCAATTTGGTTTCAGGAAAAACAGAAGTACAGTTCACGGCACAGTGGATTTTTTATCTGCTATTCTGGATGCTATTCACAATATGCAGTATGAGCCGGTTTTATTTTTAGACTTGAGCAAAGCCTTTGACTGTGGTATCCTCCTTCGCAAACTTGAATATTACAATTTTAACATCATAAGTGTGGACATGATTCGTTCATACCTAGAACTCAGACGTCAAGTAGTGACGGTAGCAGGGGTGTCTTCAGCGACGGGTGAGATCAAAATAGGGGTACCCCAGGCAGTGGCGGGTTTGCAGTTTCGGCCGCCCTAGGCCCCAAGCTATCAGCCGCCCCTTTCTCAGCATCCACCATATAGACTATATAATGAAATTACTTTATTGCCAACCTAAAATCTGGTCGCCCTAGGCCCGGGCCTACCGGGCCTTAGGGTAAATCCGCCACTGACCCCAGGGGTCAATTCTTGGGCCTATATTATTTTTTAATATATGTCAATGACCTTCCTTATAGTGACCAAATTGCTAAATAAACTCTCTTTGTTGATGATATCACTGTTTCTCTTGCTGCTGATATGTTGGATCGTGCGTTGGAGGCTATCAGGTTGGCACAGGAAAGGGCAGAAAACTGGTTCTGCTCCAACAGGCTGCTACTAAATGCAGAGAAGACCCAGATGATGATTCTCTCCCTCAGAGGGCTACAAGAGACACCGAATGTCTCGGCAGTGTCATTTCTAGGTGTGATGTTGGACAGTGGTGTGAGCATGTTGGTGCCCTTGCTAGAAAACTTGCCAGAAGCCTTTATCTTCTCCGACATATCTCTCGATGTGTCTCTGCTAATGTAAGACAAACAACTTATTTTGCAGTTTTTCATACACACATCAGCTATGCAATCCTTGCATGGGGACATTCGGCGGGGAGACATAGAGTTTTTGGACTGCAGAGGAAGGCTGTTAGGGTAATATCAGGTTTGGGTTATAGAGAGGACTGCGCCATGTCTCTATTTGTTTGTGTGCCTGGTGTATGTGAGGGAAAATTTAGACCTCTATCCAACTCATCGAGATTGCATAAGTATAACACTCGTGCCAGGGGCGATCTGGTTCCTGCTTACCGACGCCTGCAAAGATGTCTGTATTGCCTGTTAGGGTAAAACAGCTACCACTATCTGTCTTTAAAATCCGAATAAAAAAGTTTTTTACTAATGAAGCTTTCTACTCCCCTGAGGAGTATTTTAATTCAAATTTTAATCTGTTGTAGTAGTCTTGTATCTGGTGTTATGTGATCCTTTTTAGTCTGGACTTAGTTATTCGTACTTCACATTTTTAATTTATAACTTTTATTTTATATTAATTAGGAAACTGTGCATTATTATATTTTATTATTTAGGATCTACTTTACTTAATCTTTGTTCATATAATCTCACATGTGTAAAAATTCTTATATGTAATTGACATGAATAATAAGTTATTGATTGATTGATCGTGCTAGAATATCCGTCAGAAAATAAGACAACATTTTCCAAGCCGAAAAACTACAATACGAGCACTTACTTAGAAAATTACTTATTATTCTGAAACTTGTTCTATGGCACAATTTTCGTAAATAGAGTATTCGTGATTCTCCCAAATCCCCCGTGCATTTCGAGTGATCGTTTTTACACCAAACAAAATACTCTTACTTACTGATGACCCGGTTCAAATTATTTTCAGCTGATATAATCATAGGATTTCATGCTCAGAATTATGGATCAAAATTATGAAATTAGATCAGCAATTTTAATAAAAAAGACCGCACCTCATTGGTAATTGGTGTAGATGGTAATTCAACTTCAACATTATTTAAGCCAAATCGTCAACATAATTATTTGATCAGGAACCTTGCACTTTGCATGAAAACCTAACCCCCCAATAAGACCGTCTATAAAGAATCCTTCTGGTGGTTGCCTATTGACAACGCTCAAATATTATGGTTTTGGTGATCAGAGTGATGTACAAACTAAATTCATGGAAATAAACACAGTGTTATCAAGAATCCTTCCATCATGAGTTTGACGAGATGTTAAAATCGTAGACTCTGATGTTGCCGAAGCGTCAGTGTGCCATTTTCTCGACGTAGATAAAGATCAGCCTTACAGAGATAGAAATCCTTGAACATTATTGTCAAATGCACTTAGGAAACAATAATGGACGCTTATTTTGTCTAGTCTAGCCACTTTAACAGTAAGCAGGTTTTCGTTACGCATATAATAAAACAATGAGATTAACAACAGTTTAGCGTCTAACCAGTCAAATACATAACAACTATAGACAATTGGGTTCAAAAAGTTATTTATAGATTACTTACTCAGTTTATCGATAGCGATATTTGTCAGCTGCTAAGAACGTAGAGAGATATATAGAGCATCTGGAGATTTTTTTGTTTATAAGTTCTCGAAATCGCTATTATACTACGCGATTAGGCTACAAATATTTCACTAACCAAGCTGGAAAATTAACGTTCATTTTCTATGTATGGTACGCAGCTTCATGACTCAAAGTTATTTTCGCATTAGTAAAAAAAATGAGCCCATTCTAATGCTCTATATAACCCATATTCCGATTTATTATCGCTAATAAATTTCAAAATCGACACATCTTCAAATATATACGTAACATTTATCTTCCCGATAGGGATGAAAATTGCGACATACAAAAATATCTATCTAAGATTCTTACTAAATCACTTTAAGGCTTCTTTTGTACACTAAATTAACGAGTGCGTCCTAAATTTCACCACAAAAGTCCTGAGAATGTCTTTGATATTGTCGTAGGTTGAATAACTAATGCCCACCGCTATCGGTCCTTTGATCCAGTTCATGGACAGGCCTTTGTAGAAACCTCTCCTAATTCCCTCGGTCCTAAAAATAGTAAAATAATTATTAATAATAACAATAATGAATATGAGTTTATTATTATTATTGTGCATAAGCTTAGCTTTCCATCTCATCTAAAAAAAGGGAAAGAACAGAAAGAACTGACCACGTATTCAATTAGTATCAGTATCAACAATGTTACTATGTTAAAGCCAAATCTAAAATTATGTTGTGTAACTCCCTTTTAAATCTAATTGAAGGCATTCTTTCCTAAGTTTCCTCGAATTTGACCATATATATCAGAGAACTGGTAGCCAAAGGACCTTTCATAACGTGCTGTTCTATGCAAAGGCGAAGTTACTACATATTTATGCTGTCACTGTAAATTATGTGCATCATATCTAAATTTATTTTGTTGATGAAGAAAACTCGACGACTTTCTAAGAATAATTTTATGATACAGTACTATGAAAAAGTCTTCTTTGCTTCAAAAAAAAAAATAATAATTATAATCGTTTATTAATAGCACTAGGCTAGTACAAATTTCAAAATACATTGATTCTAAACTATATAACAATTAACATTTTAATATACCGTCTGTTCACATTATTACAATTCTTGATATATATAATCGGGTAACTCATTGTATTGTTTTACACCTTTATAGTATAGGCTGTTTTGACCTGAGCTAGTATCGACTCTGACTAAGTAAAAATTATTTTTTGATCTTGTCTTGTGTTGGTGAATGTCTTTAACAAAATTACAGCTTTCTATTAAATGGCTCGGAACTAAGTTGTTTAACATTTTATAAATAAATAACATTGTATTGTAAGTTACCGTCTGTCTTACACTCAACACATTGGCTCTGCTTAACATATCTGTTCTTCTTGTATAGCGATTGCAACCAAGAATAATTCTTAACGCTTTGTTTTGTTTTTTCTGCAGTAAATCTATTTCGGAAAACAAAAGAGTAGAACAAAAGCAAAGATGAGGAGCAATTATAGTTTTGTACACAGTTAATTTGGCCCATACACTCAAATTTGTGGATATACGACCCACCCAAAAGATTGATTTTTTTTTGCAATTTTCTTAGTTATGTAATTATAATGCTCGGAGAAAGTAAGATTCTCGTCTATTATACAACCTACATATTTAAACTTATTTACATTTTCTATAATTTCATTATTAATTAATACATTATATTCTATATTTACATTACTATACTTATTTTTTATAATCATGGACTTCGTTTTCTGTATATTTATCTGTAGACCATTGTTGTTTAACCACTGAAATAAATTTTCAAGTTCTATATTTAAAGTTTCTATTATTTCTGTAGCACTGTCACCGAGACAATAGACAATTGTGTCATCTGCAAAAAGTTGGATTTTACAGTTTTGAATCACCTTTACAATTTCATTTACGTACAATATGAACAATGTGGGGTCCAAAACGGTCCCCTGTGGTACGCCATACACTGTTTCTCTGGACGAGGGGAGTTTTCCATTGTACTTGGTCAATTGTTGTCGATCCACTAGGTAGTCTCCAAACCACCTCACAATGGATTCACCCAAGCCATATTTTTGCAATTTGAGTAGTAGTAACTGTCTGTCGATGGTTTCAAAAGCTCTTTTGAAGTCCAAAAAAACAACCCCTATCAATTTCCTACTGTTCAACGCATTTTTCCAACTGAATAAAACTGTTTGAAGGGCACTTTCACAAGACATTTTGTGTCTGAAACCACCCTGGTACACACTAAGCATATTATTTTTTCTATATAGTCTACTAATTGTTCATTCAGACACATTTCAAGTAGTTTTTCATATGGTGGGACCATATTTATGGGTCGAAACTCCTCACACTCATTCGTTCCTCTGATCTTCTCAATTGAGGCGACTGTGGTTAGCTTCCAGTTTTTAGGAAATGTGCCTGACTCCAAGCTTTGGCTGATCACGTTCAACATTTTATCTCCAATCACTTCAAATGATGTTTTCAATATTCTTAAGGCGAGAATACACATGCAAGTAAAATAGCATGCAAGTGTCCAGTAGCTTGTATGCTAACTACTTGTCCTTGGACTACCAAAAATACACATGCTAGTAAAATAGGATGACAACGACGTCATTCACACACATTTCGACACGACTTGCATGCTTTTCTCCCTCCCCACCCCCACCCGCTCGACGAAATCGCACTACTTGCATAGAAAAATCAAACGTCTTGCGATCTACTAGCGTGCTAGATCCTGGTGTGCTGGTGGGCACCGAGAGTCACACATGCAAGCAGCACGCATCTTCCAGTGACTGGCATGCTTCTGTGCGTGTAACACGCATGTGTATTCTCGCCTTTACCGATACGCCATCTGTGTTGCTTTCTTTATTTTCCATAAGATTAATTATTTTTCTTAATTTGGATAGTTGAAATTTGCAGAATTGGTCCATTTTGTGTTCACAACTTATATGTTGTAAACTTCTTCATTTGTTCCATTTCTGGTTATACTTTCTGATATTTCATTAATACTATCTAGAAAGAAATTATTAAAACTTTCACAGAGGTATTTTTCTGTAACCAATATATTTTTAAATATTATTTCCTTTTTATTATCAACATATCCTCTATGGCTGATGAGTTTTTGTAAAGATTTCCACATTTCTTTAGAATTATTTTTCACCTCATCAATTTTACCATTATAATAGCTTACTTTGGCAGAGTTTATTAATGAGACTACTTTATTTATTTGACTTGTGTAGTTATTCCAATCATCTTCGGTCTTGGTCCAAATCGCTTTCTTGTATAAATTATCTCGCCTTTTTATTTCATTTTCTATTTCTGGGGTCCACCACATTTTACTGCCACATGCTTCATTTATATTTATTGTTTGTTCAGGTATGAATTCATTCAATGTTGTCAGCATATGACCTATTAGACGGTTCGTTAGGATATTTATGTCTGTACACTCCGATGGCCATACTATATCCATCAATTTACGCTGAAAGTCTGCGGTATTCATTTGTTTGTAATTTCGATATGTTATTTTTGTATCACTTTTCTGATTAACGTGTGGCGAAAATACATGAATAATCCAATGGTCGGTTATTTTGGGAGTATGATGCACCTCCTGCTTTACCTCCTTATTATTTGTGAGAAGAAGGTCAATTTTTCTTGATGATGTAGGTGTCATACGTGTATAAGTATCTACCAACTAATATATTCCATAGCTATTTATTAACTTATTCAATTTACTGGCATAAAAGCACTTGCTTGCGAGATCTATATTAAAATCACCCATCATTATGAAAGTGGCATATAGTTTTAGGTTCTCTATACACTCCTCCAATTTTTCCAAGAATTCAGCATCGCTTGCACTCGGGGAACGCTACAAACAATAGATAGAGTATTTATGCTTTTCGATCATGATTTCAATTCCAGATATCCACATATTACTGTTAAAAGCATAATTGGTAATTTTTTTATATGCATAGCCCCTTTTTATATATATATTGCTGTCCCCCCAGTATGTTTGCTTGATGAATGACAGTTGACTGTGTTATATCCATTTATGTTTATTTCATTCTGTGTAAAGTCCTCTGTAACATGGGTTTCGGACACACACAAGATCAACGGCGTTTTATGGGTATTTAGACCTTGTATGTTCAAGTACAGTATTTCTGCTCTTAGTTGATTTTTTGGTTGCTATTTCTGGCTAGGATAAATATTATTAGGATAGTTGATTTTTTGCTCTATTTGGTTATAAATTCTTTTGTATGCAGCACACTTTTTATCATATACATGATGATTAATGGTTACATTTGGTATTTTTAACACTTCAGCAGCATATTTGCAATTTGTACACATCATTTGATTGACATTCCTCACTTCTGTGATTACCAGCACATTTCGCACATATAACAGTTTGTAACTTGCAGTCCTTTGCAAGATGACCGAACTTGTAACATTTAAAACACTGTATGACATTTATGTGGTCGAAAAACTGGTATGACTTCCAACCTATGGACAATCTCTTTTTTTTCTGCATTAAGCTGTATGTGTTTGGATCTACTTCTAGAATGACAGTTTTCTTTCCGTATTCCCCTTTGTACTGTGTAATCACTGATATTTTGGGTTGAGATATATCCGTGTTTAAGCCATTTTGAATGATCATTTTGTCTATAAACTTATCTTCATCATTCAAGTATTTCTCTTCTATGTTTATAATTTTTACTTTTGGACACTTTTTTTTCTGGGATTATGACTTCATAGTCCTTACCTAATTGGTTTTTTATACTTTCTGAGACATCAACCAAATCTTATCACCACACCTCCATCCTTAATAAACTTCATACGAGTAACTCCAGATTTAATGTTTTTTGGTTCTATTTTTTTTTCAATATAAGTTTTTGTCGTATAACTTTCCTGGGCTTCTTTTGGTTTAATGATGACCACCTCACTATATTTCTTTTTCTCAACTATATTGGTGCCCTTTGATTTACTTTCTTCTTTAACGTTGTCAAGGTGGGTAAGTCTAGGTCAGATACTTTTTATGTAACATCAGGGGTTCCTCAGGGCAGGAATTTGGGCCCTTTGATTGCAACTTATTTATAAATAGCCTACCGGACTCAATTTTTAGATCTTCGGGTCGCTATTTCTGAATCTTTAAATTAATCCGTACAAATGAAGATTGTGCAGATCCTCAGACAGACTTATAATCAGTTGTGGATTGGTTTGCACAGCATAAAATGAAACTTAATGTTGAGAAATGTACTGTTATGACATATACACGTAACCAAAATTTATTGTTCAACAATACTATTTAAAAAGCAAGAAAGTTAAGGCCAGGTCAAGGATCCAGGTATTTGCTTTCACACAAAAAAAATTTAAGATCGACACGGTGCTGTGGTTAGATTGTGCAAAGCTCTTGTAAGACCACATTTAGAATATGCCAGTTGTATCCGGAGCCCTACAGCTCTTAGTAATATTGATCTAATTGAAAAGATTCAAAACCTAAAAACACATAACATATATCCTTTTTTGGTATCATATAAAGCGCTGTTAAATAAATGCTCAATATAGAAAGGCTCAGCGAAAGAAGAGACAAACAGGATATCTTATTTGTGTATCATGTTGTTAATAGTTCAAAATATAAAGACTGTGCTCTTATAAATTATATTAATTTCAATGTACCAAAGATTAACTGAAGGGTGCTTAACAATGTCGTATTTGATGTTAAAGTCTCTTCATATTCTCCATTAAATAGAATGATGGATGTGTGCAATGATTTCATAAGAGTGCAATAATATAGATTTATTTGCAACTGATGTAAGACAATTGTTGTCATTGCTTATGAATAGGGGTAGTGTGTAGGTGTTGGTCTATGTTTTTAGTTGTTTTTTGAGATGCCTTTACCTGTAATTACCTTTTTGGTGTTTGTAATGAGAGTAAATAAATAAAATAAAATAAAATAAAAATATATTGGGCTAGGTCACTATATGGAGTAGGGCGACTGAGAACTACGGAGAATCTCCAGCGATTGCGTTGGATATTTCGAAGGCATTTGATAGTTTGGCACGACGTTTTGCTCAACAAACTACCGTCCTTCGGATTACAAACGCCTCTCTGCAGCTGGCTTGTCAGTTTCCTTAAGAACCGATCTCTGCACGTTGCAACTGATCAATACATCTCAGACACATCCACCATAAATGCGGGAGAGCCTCAGGGCGCAATACTTCCACCAACTCTGTTCCTCATCTATATTAATGACCTGCTAACAGAAACCAAAAATCCTGTTTACATTTTTGCAGATGACAGTACCCTTGTCTCTCAATTTAGATCAGAAAAGCCTTTACCAGCGACTGAGACTTATCACTGCAGACATGAGCAGATTAAAACAATCAATCAAGATCTGGAGAAGGTTGGAACTTAGAGGGGGCCGAAATTTGGTGCAATTTAATGCTGCAAAAACCCAAGCAGCCACGTTTACCAAGAAAGCCACTACGAGGTGCTCTGTCATCATTATGGCAGGATCGACCATTCCTTCATCCTCGTTAATTATTGGTCTACTGGGTATCTCGGTCAACAGCAATATGCCCTGGCATGACCACGTTGCTAACATCACAAAATCAGCCTCGCAGAAGCTTGGTGCGCTATTCCGCAACAAAAACTATATACACCGCAGCAGCTACTTTTGCTCTACAAAGCGCAAATAAGACCGTGCTTAGAATATTGCTCATACATCTGGGGTGCCGCACCTAAGCACATCCTAAAGCTGCTGGAGTCCAATCAGAAGAGAGCTGTGCGTCTCGTCGGCAACCCGGAGCTGACCCGGGACCTGAATAGTCTGGAACACCGCAAACATGTGGCCGAGATCTTCTCCCTGTTTTACAGATATTTTCATGGCAGATAATCCTAGGATTTGGCCCCCAGGAACGCCTGTCAGACAGTCACGACAGACAGCAAGAGCGCACCCGTTCGTCGTACAACTGGAAACACCTAGAACTGTCCTATCACATAAAAGTTTTTCAGATTAACGCTCAATGGGTGGGGTTAAAAATGAGCTTAAGATTGCTAAATGCTCGCTTAATGCAGACATTAGTAAAGAGCGGAGAATATGCAAAATGCATTTTTTTGCATTTTTTGTTTGTTTTGTACAAAACATGCATTTTTTCCAATAATAGAGCATTTATTGCATTTTATGGCCAAATAAAGACCCTGTCCGTCCCTTTTCGATTGCTTGTTTATTGCACGGCACGTGTTTATTAGTTTATTTTAATACATTACAATGGGGGCGAGTGAACTACTTTACTACTTCATAGAATTAATTAATCAGGATAAACCCATATTATAGGGTATTCCCAGTAAAAACAATTACTATTGCAAACAAAATCCGATAGTTCAAAGAGGTGGCAATTTTTAATATCTTTGATATCGTCTACTTGAAACGTTCTTGTGTGCCTCGTTTTGTAAAGTGAATTGTGTCTGTGTCTGTCTGTCCAGTGTTTGTTAAAATGCCGAAAACTAACTTCCATATGTCGTGGATAAAGAGCTATCGGGAGCTCACTTGGGATGGCACCAATTTGTTTTGTATGTACAGCTTGTTCGAAAATTGAGAGTATAAACCATATTTTCACATTTATTTTTTTTTTCCAGTCTATAGTAATTAAATAAAGAAAGATATATGTTTTTTGGTATAATAGGAAATTTTGGCTTTTATAAATTACGTATTCAAGCAAATTATTCAATTTTATAAGGAAAATTGTCCAAATACTCAATTACCACCACAACCAGTAATAACTCGCTGGGGAACTTGGTTAACCGCTGCTTTACTTTATGCCGAGAACTTTGAATTAGTTAAAAAAGTTATCGAAGATTCAAACGACTCGTCTTCTGCCGCTCTAATAAATTCAAAAACTCTTTTTTCTAACCCAACAGTGAAGAAAACAAATTATTCTTTTGTACCTATAGCACTCACGAAATTGGAGGCTACCTTTGTTTCTTTGACAGATTCATTGGCTTTAATAAATCAATGTGAGGTACATTGCAAAAAAGTTTCAGGTACTGTTTGTTGGGGCTGCGGTTATAAAAAAAATTATGTCAGTAATTGAAAATAACACAGGCTTCAAATTCCTAAAAAATATTTCAGAAGTTTTTATAGGCAATTTCACTAATTTCGAAAGAGAACTGGATTTGTATAAATTAGAAACACACTTAATTCCAAAACTAAAATACTGTCCGACAACTTTTGTAGATGTTGAGCGAAGTTTTTCCATTTTTAAACATATGTTTACAGATAAAAGACAATTTCCTTGTGGAAAATTTTGAAAAATATTTAGTTATAAATTGTTTTTATAACTGCAAAGAATAGTTTGTTAATTTACGAATTGTATGTTGTGCAAGTTGCTATTATCTGAATGTATCAATGGTATTGTTGAATTATTAATTGTATTATTAATTTTTTTTATAATAGCAAATAATATTTTGTCACTGTAAGATTTTTATGTTTTAGATTTTATATTTTGTAATTTGCTATGTAAGTGTCAATGTGTGTATCTATGAATAAAAAACTTCTATTACGATTTTTTTTTGTTTCATTTATATTTATTTAAATAAGTCTGTGGTATAGGTAAAAAATTATAGGATTTCTGAAGATCGGGTTTAATTATAAAGATTTTGTTCAGGCTTTAATTAAAATAACATCAAAGTTCATAATTTTTCATATAATAAAAATGCATATTTGCATTTTTTGTTCATTTCGATGCATATATTTTGAAAATTTTATGCATTTAAATGCGCATATATTGGGGGTTTTCGCTTGCATTTTTTCCGCTCTTTAGCCATTAGTATATTCAGAAAATCCTATATTCACATCAAGTCGTAAGCTAAAATTTCTTACTTTGGATGAACAACTTACATTTTGTTAGTCAATAATTACATTAAGTTGCCGCATGGCAGAAGTCAAGTTTCATTGCCGTGATATTCGTAAAATCCTTAAAGAAATAGATACGCAAAAGGCATCAGGACCGGACGGAATACCTGCTATCCTGTTAAAGAACTGGGCCAACAAGCTAACATCCGTTTTTTTCAGGCTTTGTCTGTCTTACGGAAAAGGGACTTACCAATCTTCTTGGAAAGTCGCCCGAGTGCAACCTGTTCCAAAAAAATGTAAGAAAACCACGCCCTCAAACTATCGCCCAATTGCCTTGTATAAAAATGTAAATCTAGCATTAAAATGTCGGTGAACGATGCACTACCTACCATGACGATTTCACTAACATTTAACGAACCAATCAAAATCCTCGGTTCCCTAGCAACCGTCTAAGGTAACGGGGTGTTTTTTGATAAGACACGGTGAAAAGACCAAATTAAAAAGACCAAAACGAAAAACTCTCGTTTTTGGAGTGTTACGTAACAATAGATACATTTCAAAATCATAATAATTTAACGCATATAACTCGTATTAGAATTAAAAAATGCTATTCAACAAATCAATAATTAAAATTAACATGGCCATTACCATAATTTCATTATTTTCACTATTCAAATTCAATTAATGCGAAATGCAAACGCGTCTCATCAAGTAGCCGAGTAGCCTAGATCTTACAAAGGAATCTCATTGCTATGGCAACGAGTAGGTATGACGGATCAACTTCTAGATTATTCGCCATTTTAAAAAGTTCATTCAGTTATTTAAAAACTATATATTATTGCTATTTAATGATTTATCATTTTTCTTGTATTAAAATCACTGTTAACTTCCCTTGTTACCAAATAAATTCCAAATAAAAAATACACCTTTTCTAAACAATAGTTCTTGAAAATTGTCCAATAAAATATACTTCTAGCGACGCCGCATTATCGAATCCCATCGATGTAAAACTCAAAAATGCCAATTTCAGAATAATTTCTATTCGACAAATTTTCTATTACATTCAGTTAAAGCTCTCGGGGTCATTTCAGATTGTAGGTCTTACCAGATTGTAAACGCAAATTTGTCTCATAGACATTTTTGATGATAAGATATCTCCGTAGTCGGTATATTACTGTTGATAACACCTACGCGCTTTTTAAGTACAAAACGTTAATCTTATTATTGTACTCATATATATATATTTATTTATTTATTTATCAACGGTAACACCATTTTTACAAACAATAGGTAATACCACACTTACTAGTTTTATAGAATTATACATATACATAATAATTCAGCATTATAATCTCATAACAATAGACTATGCAACATAAAAAGACAAAAAAGCATGAACAAGTGTTTCACTTATAGAGGTTATAACAAACATTTTTATACTTTCGCAGAGATGTAGACAAATGCAAGATATCACAATTATCGTTAAAACGTTTTTGCATTCTGGACATGGGGCTGTTAATGCCATAGTTTGTTCTATGAAACGGACAACGAAAAAGGGAGACATTTCTAGTGTTATGTGTATGACCTGGGGCATTAAAATTAAGTATTTTAAGGAGGTTTGGAGCATCAATCAGACCATTTACCAATTAGTAGACAAAAATCAGCTCCTGCTGATACCTACGACCCTCCAAAGATTGTAGGTTTAAAAGGCTACATCTTTCGGTGTACTTCAAGTTGAAAATATCTATACCTAGCTTAAATGCATAAGATTTAAAAAACTTTTGTTGGACTCTTTCTATAGATTTAATATGTGTCGCATAATGTGGCGACCAAACGATCGATCCGTATTCCACGTAAGGTCTTACAAAAGTCAAAAATAATGTTCTAATTATATATGGAGAGAAATCTTTACTTTGGCGTAGAATAAATCCAAGCTGTTTAAAGGCTTTGCCAACTATTGCATTAATGATTTAACTCCGCATCAAGTATTACGCCCAGGTCTTTCACCTGGTGTGTTCGTGTTAACTCATTGCCGTTCAAATCATAGATAAAGCGACTTAGGTTTTTGCTTTTAGAAAATGTAATAACAGAGCATTTTGAAGGATTTAGATGTAGTCCGTTTATGCGTGATCACTCTGCTAGTGTGTTTATATCCATCTGAAGTGCTTCCGAGTCTTGGATAGAATTTATTGCTCGGTAGACCTTCAAGTAGTCAGTAAATGACAAGTGAGGGGATGTGAGACCGTTACTTAGGTCGTTCGTAAAAAGTAAAAATAAACATGGTCCACAGTGGGATCCCTGTGTTACTCCCGAAGGAACTTCAAAATGGGACAGATAAGTAATTATTTATTCTAACGCATTGGTATCTATTTCTTAAAAAGGTATTAAACCAAGATAGAGCAGGGTCACAGCATATATACAGCAAACCCACTCCGCCTGAAATCCCGTGTCGAGATAGGGGCTGCTGCGCATCTAGTTGCCATATTCTCAGCCGCTCGAGCTAAAAGTTTCATGTTGACGCATGTTGGCGCATTGTGCTAGAGTACAGATTCGGAGTCGGCAAATTTGTGTTTATTGCGTGAAAATTAAATATAATGAGTGGTATTCGTAGTGGAATAAGTCGCTGTGCGGCAATAAAGTGTACCAACAATTCAAAAAACTGTAATTTTAGTTTCTTTAGGTTCCCACGAGATGTGAGAAGGTATGTAGTTACAGATTTTTATCGAAATAACAATATAAAGTATTTATAATGAAAATTAAAAATAACAATAGTGGCTTAGATAACAAAACCAGTAGGTAGATTATTTTGCTAGTGTTAAGGTTCTGTTTGTCATACCTATTGTGAAATTTTGTAGTAAGTGATATAATTTCACATTTTGTCGAATTAAAAAAAAATTGGAGCAAAAAAGAATGAAACATTATGATTATTATGAACTAATTCTACGCAAGACTTTCATTTCGTTTAAGAAACCATACATTAAATGATTCATTTTTATATCTAAGACTTGGATATACATTCGACAGGTAAAGTTGAATAATTTTTTGCCTAAATTATTTAGTACTTATTTTAGCTCTCCATGAATAAATTAGTATATTACATACTTAGATTGAGACATGAGCTATTCAGAGCACTTTACGATATAATGCGCGAGGTTTTTAATGACCTTCTCAACCAAAGTATAGTTGTCAAACTAACAAAATGAAACTTAAATGCCATGTTCCGTTTAATTATTTATTTAGGTTTTTTTCATTACAATGATTTACCTAGGGAGGGAAATGTTACTTCTCATTAGAGAAATTAATGTTGATTTCTCATGTTAGTATCCTATAAATTTAAAATTTTTAGAATTTGTAAAATAGATATTTATTTAATTGTGGAAAGTGATACTTTTTGCACATAATAAGGTAAAGGTTTATCCAACGAGGACTAGACAAGGCGATTTTTTGACTTTCCCTCTACTTTTATAAAAAACACTGAAATAGCCATCTTATGTAATTTTCTCCCGCGTATTCGGATATGCTCAGCAAAAAACAATTGAACATCAAATAAAAGTGCTAGGGGTCACTTTGATATTTTTTAAAATGGAACACCCTGTATATTACTACATTTTTGGACTCTCTAGAAAAATCTAAACACATTTTGTGTATAATATCCTATACCTATCTTTAGCTGTTTACCAAATATTGATAGTTGAATGTCGGGTATTTTGACACTTTGACAGGCTCTAAAATCTAAACCGCACAAGATCAAAGAAAACGGTTTGCACATTCCTATCTTAAGTTTTCATAAACTATCGAATGACAGTATCTTCGAATTTAACCTGCGGATAAAATTAACTGGAACTTTTAAACCTCCGGTTAAATTGAAAGTTACTATCATTCGATAGCTTATGAAAACCCAAGATAGGAATATGCAAACCGTTTTCTTTGATCTTGTGCGGTTTAGATTTTAGAACCTGTCAAAGTGTTAAAATACCCGACTTTCAACTGTCAATATTGTAATCTACTAAAATGCATAAGCTACTAAACAAATATCACCCTGTCGCAAGTTTGAACTTGAACTTGGAGATTGTTATATAAACATTAAAGGCAAACTATAA
Organism: Pissodes strobi; assembly: GCA_016904865.1. Lineage (NCBI taxonomy): Eukaryota > Metazoa > Arthropoda > Insecta > Coleoptera > Curculionidae > Pissodes > Pissodes strobi. Next base: position 263,540 of record MU182278.1, on the reverse strand, counting down.
ACAACGCGAGCAATCAACGGGAGCGACTTCGAACCTTATGCATGCAATGATCATCACTTTGTTTTATATAAATACGCTACCGAACCCTCAGTTCGGCAGACTTTGATCTCACCTCCAGCTCCCAAGGTTAGTCACTTGACGACTGCCTTCTGGGTTCTATCCGCTCCTAAAGTTAGTCATACGACTGCTTTAGGTTCCATTCCTTTCCTACCCAACCTGGTACCGGTTAGTCACTTGACGACTGCTAGGACCAGGGGTTGCACAACCTTCATAGTAAAGTCTTGACAAGAAGTTTGTCAGAGTGTTGAGAAAGACAAGTGTCTAAATAGTCAGTTAAAAAGTTTAGTGAAATCTCTTAGTGCTCTTAAATAAAACCCAACTCTTAAGAAAAACTATAAATTATAAGACAGTAAACAAAGACCTATAAACAGTACCTCAAATCGAGAAAACATGCGCACCGTAGTAATCGGGTATAATAGAATCTAATTTTTTCTGACCAATAATTATTGTTAAAGTTTTATCGTTAATACATTGATATTGTTATAAACTAAACGTGCTTACTTTATCATCTCTTCTTACCCCACGTAACGCGATCCCGTTCTACCTCAGTTACCCCCCGGCACGCTAAACAAGGCGTGTCCTCACGAGTAGAACATCCAGTGGTAGATTAAAGGAAGCATTGAGACCCCGTCATTGTACTAATCGCGACGAGGCTCTTCTCTGAGAAGTTATTCTTTAAATAAACGCGCTACCCCCTAAACTACTCGTGACAATATTTGGTAAACAGCTAAAGATAGGTAGATATAGAATATTATCCACAAAATGTGTTTTTTTGCTTTATTTGAACTTTTATTTTATTTATCTTGATAACATTTTGATTCTCTGTAACTTTTTTGACTTTAAAGATATAAAGGTAAACAAAAAAGCAAAATGCAGGATTGATAGCCAAGTTTTTTCTAAGTTACATATAAAACAAAACACTAACCATTTTCTGATATATAAGCCAAATCTATATTTTTTTTAAATGGAACACCCTGTATATTACTACATTTTTGGACTCTCTAGAGAAATCTAAACACATTTCGTGTATAATATCCTATACCTACCTATCTTTAGGTGTTTACGAAATATTGACAATTGAAAGTCGGGTATTTTGACATTTTGACAGGTTTCAAAATCTAAACCGCACGAGAGCAAAGAAAACGGTTTGCACATTCCTATCTTAGGTTTTCATGAGCTATCGAATGACAATAACTTTGAATTTAACCCGCGGATATAATTAACCGGAACTTTTAAAACTCCAATCAAATTCAAAGTCACTGTCATTCGATAGCTTATGAAAACCTACGATAGAAATGTGCAAACCTTTTTCTTTGATCTCGTGCGGTTTAGATTTTAGAGCCTGTCAAAGTGTCAAAATGCCCGACTTTCAACTGTCAATATTTGGTAAACAGCTAAAGATAGGTATAGGATATTATACACAAAATATGTTTAGATGTATGTAGTCATATACAGGGTGTTCTATTTAAAAAATATATAGAGTAGGCTTATATGTCAGAAAATTGTTAGTGTTTTGTTTTATATGTAACTAAGAAAAAACTTGGCTACCATCCCTACATTTTGCTTTCTTCTTTACCTTGATATCTTTAAAAACAAAAAGTTACAGCGAATCAAAATGTTATCAAGATAAATTGAATACAATACAATACAATACATGTTGTATTGACAAAAAAAATTTATACATATATAAAAAAGTGCCATCTATAGAATAGAAAAAAGTCCTGTTTCCAGACGTTTGAAGAAAAATATATTTTTCTACTCCTACACTTTAATTGCTATATTAAATATTTACTGCGAGTATCATAATGAGACTCATTATGATATTGACGTTTCATTATGATAACTAATCAAAATGCAACACCAGAGCAATATTCGGTCAATATCAAAGATTGCCATGATCACGACATTTAAAATTTATCAATTTTGACGTTAATTGTTACTATTTGCTTAGGAAATTTTAAAAGATAAAGTACTTATTTTTATTACTAAGACTGGCCGTAGAGAAAATAAAGTATGGAACTCACATTAAATGGCTATTAAGACGCTCGCATTTCGTAATTCTCATATTCGTGTCTTATGTACACATATTTTTTTTTTAAGAGACAACCAACGCGATACCAATGTACTTCATTTTGACCTTACATAATAAATTCAGGTACACATGCAGAGCATTTAAAAAAATGCCCAGCTTTATTTCCGAATGAAAGAGTTTTCTTGTTACACCCTTGATTCTAAAGAGTTTTACAACGCTAGAATACATAGTTTCCGGCGATAAAAATGCTGAAAAAAAATCAAAATGGAACACTGATGCATTCGGCTTCACATTGTTCGACCATGTTATCAGTCCGGTGAAGGTATAGAACGCTTTTCTGGTTCCCAAGAATGAATCAGATATCACAACTAAATAATAAATATTTAGTTCTTTTTGCAGAAATATGTCATATTTTGTTTATAAAAAATATGCGTGCTCTTTCCGCTAAAAAAAATAAAACATGCCTTACTCTAGGGACATAAAAATTTGCAAGTCCGGTCCCGTTTAATCCTTAGCGGGCCGCCATAGCCTGGCCGCCGGCTGCTGCATTGGAGGGGGTTTCTATGCGCGTAAAAGTTTATTATTTTTACAACATAGGAACGAAGCGAGAGTCGGCTTGTTGTATGTTATATATGCTGTGGCAGGGTCTTGAATTCCCATAAGTTTCATTTTAGTGACTAACATGTCATGATTGACCTGGTCAAAGGCTTTTGAGTAGTCTGTGTAAATATTATCGGTTTGGACGCCCCTCTCCATAGCATTATTTAAATCCTCAAGATATTCTACAAGGTTGGTCATTGTTGATCTACCGGGGCGAAAACCGTGTTGATTTTGGACTAACATCCTATTACAAACAGATGACAGGTGAACGGATATTAACTTATCCAAAAGCTTTGACATAGCAGATTGCAAACTAACACCCCTATAATTCTCTATGTCTTGTCTGTCCCCGGACTTAAAAATCGGTTGAATGTAGCTATACTTCCAAAAGGATGGAAACACTCGTTGGTTAAGGGACAACCTAAAAAGTTTAAGTATTGGAATGGAAAGAGTGAAAGCACATTTTTTATTATAAATGGTGGCACTCCATCTGGACCAGAGGAGAAAGAAGAAGGGAGGTTTGAGATCTCTGAAAAAACGTTAGATAGCGTCAGATCGATGTTATTCATATGAATAACTTTTTGGACACCGTTGGGTGGGGTGAAAATATTTTCGTTGGAGTAAACCGATTTAAAAAAGATGCAAATAGATTACACGAACCTTGGCCATTTGAGCTTGTATTTTCGCCAAAGTACATAACATCTGGAAAGTCGTTATTCCTTTTTAAATTATTTACATGTTTCCAAAAGACTCGAGGCCTTTCATGGAGCTCATTTTCTATTTTTTGGATATATAAGTTCTATAGCAATTTTGAAGTAATTCCTTACATTGGATTCGAAGGTCAGATAAACAAGAATATTGATGATAAGAACTATTTGTTTGCTTAAATCGTTTATGTGCTCTTTTCTTTTCTAATATCAGTTCCTTAAGTTCGGAAGAGAACCAGCAGGGAAAGTTGCTTGTTTTAAATATTTTCATAGGAATGAATGCATTAAAAGCCTCGTCTACTTGGTTATAGCATTGGTCAACCGATTCGTTTACGTTTGTTGTGTTAATAACAGTCTCCCAGTTCAGTGAAGCAAAGAAATCGTTTAAAGCAGTTATGTTAGCATTACGGAAGTCGTAATACTGTACATCATATCTAAGGGTTTTACAGTTATCAAAAGGTATATCTATACAGTATGAAATGTGGTGAAAGCCATCCTCTATCAGTTTATCATATGCAGATGTTACATTAACATCTGAAAAATTCGAAAAAAATAGATCTAAAAATTTACCATGCTGGTTTGGTATGTTATTTATCTGATTCAAACTTAAATACGAAAGCTGCCAAAAACGACGATAGTTGGAGAGTCAGGTAAGCAATCGACCAACAATCCAGGGTTTATCCAGAGTGCATCAGGCATATTGTAGTCGCCAGTCAAAATAAACTCATAATCTGGGTATCGCTCAACAAGACTCTCCACCGTATCACAGTGTGAAACATAAAGAGACATATCTAACTTTGGAGGAATGTAACATGACCCAAACATACATTTACTGTTTAAAGTTGGACACATACGAATAGTTGTTCAACTAACTCACAACTTACAGAAATAGCTCTAGATTTTAATGTTTTTCTTACGCATATCATGACTCCTCCACCACGTAACTTTTTGCTTGCTTTACTGTTTCTATCAAGTCCATATATGTTAAAATCACACACACCCATCTCGTTGCTATTAATATCACTGGACAGCCAAGTTTCAACAAATATCACAACATCATAATTGCACAAATTGATGGCATGTCCTATGTCTAGAATTTTGTTCTCCTACCGCCAAGGTTTTGAAAATAGCAGCTTAATCGTTTTTTGGTTCGGGACCCTGATTCTTAGGTTGAACTGTGGTAATCATTGGTACACCCAGCTTGTATCGGATGACCAGGTTTGCTTCACCAGAGGCTTTTCTTAAATTCAGTTCGTCTCTTAGCTTATTATATTGGTTTCTTCGCAATTTGGTTAAATTTGGTCCCAGACCAAAACCGGTGTCCTTTAATCTATGTTTGTTTCTTAGACATGATCGTACAAGGTTTTTATTGGGCAAAATCACTTTGACTGGACGAACTTTATTGGTGGTTTGTTTGCCAATTCTAATAACCTTGATAGATTCTGGGGTGACTCCAATGGTGTTTAGTAGGTACCACTGTTACTTTTGAGGTGTCATGGTTTATTCTAGACTGCTTATCCGTTGAGCTGCTGTCTAGGATGTTGTATAACCTCACATTGGACTCTCTAGCACTTCTATCTTGCATCTCTGTTAAAATATTAACTTGACTTTCTGCACCGTTAGAATTTTTGTCGCCTGCACTTTGATGATTGGCAGCTTTAAGGCTTTCTACCTCTTCTCTAAGAACTAAGATTTCAGATTGAAGCTGTGAAATAGTAGCATTTTGGGAATTCTTCATTTCTTGCAGGATATTTTGGGTAGTTGCATTTTGTTCAGAGATAGCATTAAACAACTGCACATGTAGCTGTATCAAAATAATTACATCCTTAATGTCAACATCCCTCCTATTCAAAAGATTTGATACATCGCGATTGAAGTCTGGTAATATTGTAGGGTTTGGCCTTGGTATTGTCACAGTTGTCGCTGCCGTAGTGCTTGAACTCTCCGGACTTTTAGGTAAGTCAAGCATTGACCGTCGGGTGAACGAAGTCGTTTGCCGACTCACTCTACTTTCTACACACGACAAATAAATCCAATTATGTTTGCGATGTTTTTTAATTTTGTTGTTGAATTCATTAAACTGTGTTGTTGTTAGGCCTGAACAGCCCTTATGGCACCATCGGTAACATTCGGAACACTCGATTGCCGGTCTATTAGCAAAAATTTCGCGATGACAACTCACACACACCTCGCGATCCATATTTTCTATGTTAGTGATATATAATAAATAATTTATCTTTGTTAATGAGATATAATAAATAATATTTAAAACACTAAGCCGATTTTCTACAGTGATTTTTTTTATAATAATCGTCTGGTTACCGAGATCGCTGAAAGCTATTTGTATTTCTTAAATAATCCCTGTGGTGTCAAACTCATAACAAACTTCAGTCCGCAATCCGCACCAGTTTCTTTGCACGCGATACGCGAATCTCGACCTAACGTCGTTGGGCCCACTGGGATCGAAGAAAGCCAACAACAGATGACTAGCTGGTATTGAATAAGCTGTGGTTAAACCATTATAGTAACAAATTGGCTTTTTATTTGAATTATAGTAATAAAACAAATAATTTTTTAACACAGTGTGATCTATTACATTCCCATTTCTTTGCCATATATATTTATAAGTAACATTTTTGGCCTTTTTGACTAGAGTATACGTTTCTTGTGTCATCTGTCAGCAAAATCACGCTATTTGATTCCTCAACACCAGCATCCCTACCAGTGATTCTCCCTTTTTTTTTGCTCTGCCTTTTAGAATTGTTTCTTAAATTCCCAATTTGAAACCTTAATCAGAGTTTTTAAGCCATTCTTTAATTCGAATGTCTAACAATTTCAAAGTCGTTCTTAGCCACAAAAACAATCAGATAATTGCAAAGCGTAAGCATTTCATCTGTGGTAACGTGTTTTTCACTGCTACCTTTGACTGGGCCTGTTATACTAAGGTTGTGTTTTTATTCTATTACTCCCCTGTGTGTTAACGAGACTTTCCAGCCTAAGAACTGTCTCCTTCAACACCTGGTTGTCCTTAGACATTTCGGTAAATATATCCGACGTATTTTTCATTTAGAAATTCCATAACATGTTTATCATCTACTTCAATTCACCAATTCTATTATCATCTGGAACCTCCTGATTATAAACATTTGTATAGACGATGCACGTTCAGAATCCTGCATACTATTACAATCCTCGGAGTTCCATGACTTTTTTTAAATAAATAAATCTAATACAACCTAATCCTCTAAGATAAAAAAATGCGCTCTATGATCTTATTTCAATTGGTGAGAAATTTTTCTAAATGATCGCCATTAAATACTAACAACAATATTTACCTATAGACATATAAAATAGTCTGATGCATATTCGGATATTTTCCAGTGGTGTCGGTTTGCATTCTCCTTCTGACTATATCGAAGGGGTAGCTTGTGCTCTGACTAATTAAGCCTGCGATGGCTCCAAAGAACAAGGACGCCAGAGGATGGATCACAAAAGCATTATTTACATGTTCTGAAATAAAAATGCAATAAATCATACAGAAACTAAGAAGCAATAGTAATAATAGTGTAAGAATATTGGTAAAACACCTACCTCTGTACAGTCTTTTAAGCGTATCATATGTGAAAAACGACATTCCGGCATAAGGAATCACACCTGCCATTGTAGGTACAAATCCTCTCCAGAACGCCCTGAAGCCTTCCACTGCGTATATTTTTCGGAACACCTAAAACCAACCAAAATGCTTTTAATAGTTATTTATGGTACTAGTGTTTTATTAAAACAGAGCTTTATCCACAATACCGAAACAGAATTTTTGCACTCGACGCGCGTTTCGCTAACCATGTTAGCATCATCAGGAGATGATTAAGACTGACTTAATCATCTCCTGATGATGCTAACATGGTTAGCGAAACGCGCGTCGAGTGCAAAAATTCTGTTTCGGTATTGTGGATAAAGCTCTGTTTTAAAAACAGCATATTTTATTTGGAGGAAAAGTTACTTTTCATGGCTTGCTCTCTATTACCAGCCTCACTCCGTTCGGCTGTTAAATACGAGCGCGCCATGAAAAGTATTACTTTTCCTCCATATAAAATAATATACTATTCTCGGGTTCCTAGTTTGCTACTCGACCGTCTACCTATTTCTTAATTTTTTCGAAAAAAAAAATCGTATCTATATTAGTGAGGACTACAAATTTAAAAATATTCCCGAGGCAGAGATCAGATTGTACCAACACAACGCTTATAAAAATAATTAGGATCAACTTTCGCTTAGCTGAAATCAGTTATGTAAGAAATATTTGTTTATTTCGTATAGAGCAACCTCCCCAAATACAAAATCATAAAAAAGAATTTGCGGAAATGCATCATTTAAATTTTTTCGACTCTAGAATAACTGAAATCAGTTACATGAAAACATGTTTCTGTTCTACATTCTAAATATATTTGTAAACATAATACCGCAAAAAACTTCTTGCGGAATTAAGTCATTTTAATTTTTTGAGTTAGTTTGGGTTAGCTTTGGTTAGTTTAGGTTAGCTTTGGTTAGTTTGGGTTAGTTTTGGTTAGTTTGTGTTGGTTTCGTCTCGTTTAAGCCACTACGCACTTGCGTGAAGAAAGGATTGCGCGAAGCGCAAGCCTTTCTTCACGCAAGCCTAGGCGAAACAATTTTGGTTAGCTTGGGGTAGCTTTGGTTAGTTTGGGTGAGCTTTGGTTAGTGTAGGTTAGATTTGATTAGTTTGGGTTAGCTTTGGTTAGTTTGGGTTAGCTTTGGTTAGTTTGGGTTAGTTTCGTCTCGTTTAAGCCACTACGCACAATCCTTTCTTCACGCAAGCCTAGGCGAAACAATTTTGGTTAGCTTGGGTTAGTTTGGGTTAACTTTGGTTAACTTTGGTTAGTTTAGGTTAGCTTTGGTTAGTTTCGGTTAGCTTTGGTTAGTTTCGTCTCGTTAAAGCCACTACAAACTCGCGTGAAGAAAGGATTGCGCGAAGCGCAAGCCTTTCTTCACGCAAGCCTATGCGAAACGATTTCGGTTAGCTTGGGTTAATTTGGGTTAGTTAGCTTTGGTTAGTTTGGGTTAGCTTTGGTTAGTTTAGGTTAGTTTGGGTTAGCTTTGGTTAGTTTTGAGATAAAAAAACTCTAATAGTAAACTAGGAAATTGTTTATTTACTGATTTATTAATTTTAAATTGATTATTTTTATAAATATTAAGAAAATCTTACCTCCGCCACTGGAATATCTTTAAATTTGTTGTTTTTAACAATATACTAACGATATTTTTCGAAAAAATACAAAAATAGGTCGACGGCCGGATAGTAAACTAGGACCCTGGGGGTAATTGTTTACTTACTGATTTATTAATTTTAAATTGATTATTTTTATAAGTGTTGAAAAAATCTTACCTCCGCCACTGGAATATCTTTAAATTTGTTGTTTTCAACAATATACTAACGATATTTT
>MU182278.1:239473-249682 GCA_016904865.1 Pissodes strobi | reverse complement strand
TGTACAAGCCAAGTCGGCCGACTTGCATGTGTGTGTGTAGCGGCCTTTTTTACTTTTATCGATTTTGTTGAAATTTGGTAGTCTTATCTATAATAATAAGGGGCTCATTTATCCTTAATTAGATTAAAAATATAAAGTCCAGTGGCGTCCCGGGAGGCGTCATACCGAATAATATTGACAAAAAAAAGTGCGCCACTGACTTTTTTACACATTTTATATTTTTTTCCGTATTAAGCAACTAAAAGTACAAGATTTTTGCTTCTTGAATTATTTTCGTATCTGGCTTCGTTTTCGAGAAAAAAAATAAAAACCAGTTTATTACATTTCCAAATTAAAAAAAAAATAGATTTTTTTTATTAATATCTTAAATATACTTTTACCCGTTTTGTTGAAATTTGGTACTCCTATCTGGGGCTCATTTAGCCTTAATTATATTAAAAATATAAAGTCCACTGCCGTCTCGGGGGGCGCCATACCGAATATTATTGACAAACAAAAAGCGCCACTGACCTTTTTTAACATTTTATATTTTTTTCGTATTAAGCAACTAAAAATACAAAATTTTTGCTTCTTGAATTACTCTCGTATCTTGCTTCAATTCCGAGAAATAAAATAAAAAACAGTTTATTACATTTCTTTAGGGCAACAAATTCTACATCAAAAGTTGGTGAATAACTATTACTTTTCTGGAAATCAATGGTTTATTCTAGTCATAGAAATTGTTATAACAAATTATTATATATACGAAATATCATTAGGTCCGTTCCCTTATCGATAAAGTGTTGTTCCCAGACGAAGCAAAATTTACGCGCCAAGGCGTTGTTAATTTTCATAAGAACCATATGTGGGCCGACGAAAATCCCCATGAGATTTTTCAGTCACAGAGAAAAAAATATATCTTTATTACATCTCGGGATGAAACAAATAGAAAGAAAAAAGTTAACGGTTGCAATAATTTATTATAGTAATCTCTATGAATAGAATAAACCATTGATTTCCAGAAAAATAATAGTTACCCACTATTATTATAGGTGTTCTGGCTAAGAAACCAAGGGGCGGCCTATCCGCCCAATTCTCGTCCAAAAGTCGTTAAAATTGTTAAAAAACGCAATATTATCATGACGTCGCGGCCGCGCACTCCACTTGCTAAATTTCTGCGATAAATTTACCAAAATAAATAGTGTGTATTTCATTTTTAAATAATACTGATATGAGATTAGGAAATAAATTGTGGAAATATAATTATTATGGGAGCCTTACCTTATTTTTTAAATATCAGGTCGATCCTACGATTCTTCCTTAAAGCAAATTTATCGATAACTTGTTCATTAAAGTCCGTGATTTTTTGTATTAACTCTTTTTCAATGGAAAGCATTCCTAGCGCAGTTAAACGATCTTGAGCCATGAAAGTTCGGAGGAAAGTCTTGAACCATTTAAGGGTAGAAAAGCACCTTTCACTCTCTGACGTTGACATGGGAGTTGTTATTAAAATGTCTAATACATTTTTTGTTTCTTTTGACGTTTCTTGTAAATTATTTTGTATCAAGAATTTTAGAAGTGGCAGGCAACCGTTTAATCCCCTGCAGTCTTCCATTGAATAAATAACTGACAGCTCAGTTTGAAGTCTTTCGTTATTAATCGCCGGATAAGCTAAGCAAGTAGCATTCAATTGTTCATCAGGAAATTGGACGCAATTCTTGTCAAAAATTTTCCGAGGAAAAAAGATACGCGGCTTGAAGATGATCTTTAAAAACGAATCTGCCTTTTGCCGAATTTAGAATGACATCACAAACCCCCAGAGCAGCCACACGGTAATCAAATCGGTTGTTATTCACGCGTTTTCTTTTGCGCTCCTCATTGTCAGTGGCAATATTTGAGGCTTCATTGACAATCTCATCAATTTTATTTCTAATGCTGTAATAGTTCTTTGTGTATTTAGAGCGCAAAGTAACGGATTGCCGCTTGAGAAAGAATGTTACTGCGCGACGCGTACCGGAGCGCAGTAATCTTTCGAAAACGGCAATCTTACTTTGCTTTCGAAAAACACACAGAACTTTTTCTACAGCCGAATTTTTTAAAATTAAATGCACATTTTTCTCTATACTTATTCTGAAATTTGCAAATGACTGTCAGTTTTGACATATTATGTTCGGGCTTCGGGCATATTTAGAACAGGAGTGCCCAGAGAGAAATTAATAACTAAAGTGAGAGGGCTTATTGAATAGGGCATTATGTAGATAGCGCTTATTTGCTACTGCGCAATTTAGACGCGCACGGCGTTTGAAACGGTGGTGTTTGGAATTAATAAAGCAAGCTGTCACTGCTGTCAGGGAAGCGCCGTGTCATTTTTATTATTTATATATTGTGTTTGCGTGTAGTTTTCGAGTTTAGTGTTTGTTAATAATCAGGCATTTCACCCAAAAATAAAGAGCATAGGTGTACTGCAAAACTGTTTCGTTCAAGTGGTTAAGACATCCATCTGCTGAGTCATCGGTGCATCCGTGGCCGTGCATCGGTCGAAAAATTGGAAGCCGGCTATTCGGATTCACATTAGCATTGGAATGTTATAAGTTTATTTATCTTAAGGTATGATTAATACACATTTAAATAATGGTATATTATTTCTAACAAATAAAAAAACATATTTTGACCAAGTTGCATGAAAACCATGAAAGTTCCTATTTGTAATAATAATTATTTCCTTCTGGGGTTAACTGCTACTGGATTGTTACGGTACGAGAGTATTTAGAATAAAAGGGTAGCTCGAGTATAAATATTAAAATTATACAAATTATTAAGAATTTTATTTTCTTATGTTTCGAAATATAAAGATATTATGTATTATTTTATATTATTTATTTGTTAGTGGTTTAACTTATAAATTATAATTCCCATGTTAACATTGGCTGTTTTTTCCCATATTTCGTGTTTCAGTTAGGCAGGCAAAGGTTGGCCTACTTATTTATGTATACTATTATCTATTTATATAGTTAACTTTTAGATTTAAGAGTGCAAGAGTTTAATTTCTGTTTTTGCCAATAAAGCATATGTATATTTTATATTATTTGTTAGTGGTTTCACTTATAAATTAAAGTTCCTATAGTAGGCTGTTTTTTCTATCTACAGAGTAAACTTTTTGAGGCAAGAGTATTCCTGTTGTTGAAATGTAAAAATAATAAATTATCGTTCGTTTGGTTTAAATTGTCATGTTTTATTTTGACCTGCTCAATAAATTTAAAAAGCTTAAATATTTTCCATGGGTGGTGTAAATGTGACCTACTATACCGACCAACCGATGTGGGTATAAATGCCTACTTTATCGACCGTGCGCACATAGCTTGTTTTAGATGCCCACAGTGGCGCCACCATAACAGGGTCCGCAAAGAATAACGTACATCTGGCTCTCTCACGTTAGTTATTAATTTCTCTCTGGGAGTGCCAGCAACAAACTGTAACAAACGCACGACTGTCATTTATTTATCTTCGGTTTCCATGACCATTCAGCACACTAGACGGAAAAAGTGTGAATTTCCTTTTCCATGTTCGCGCTAGAGCCCAAAATATGGATCCACGGCATTCGTCGATTTTGCGATTTCATTTGAATTTAGTATTTAGTTATTTTGCGCGCGGCTGTAGAAAAATGTTTTTTTCAAAATTATCAATAGCAGCTTTCACCTCTGTAGGATCAGTTTTTCTTTTTTGTAATTGGTTAAACAAAATATCAACATGAGGCATAACATACGATGGATACTGGACGCTGCACTGCAAACGGTGGTATTTGTAAAAGTTTCTTGAATTTCTTCCATGCACTGAAGCAGAGTCTCTTTATTTTCATATACAACACTTACAGTTCGTATGGTGAAATTTCAACGAGTTGAAGCTCCTTGGGGAATTTTTCTGCCAACTACCTACTTTGTTTAGCACTTCGACACGTTGCGGAGAATTATTAAAATAGGCGGGAATTTCTTTTAGATTTCCAAAAAATACGCGCACTTGACTGTTAGCAGAAGCGGCTTTTGACATTACGAGGTTTAGCTGGTGTGCAAAGCAATGCACAAAATAGGCAAACTGGTATTTTTCATTTATTTTTGCTTGAACTCCGGCGTGTTGGCCACTCATGACCGCCGCTCCATCGTAGCTCTGTGCGATTAACTTAGAAGGTGTTTTGTCAATTAAAGGATCTAAAACACTTAAAATACTTAAGACTAATGGACTCTGCATCACATTTGGTAAGAGGTAAATATCTCCTATATCGTTCTATGGGTTCTCCATTCCTAGTATCTGAAGACAATAACAAGTTGCGATCTTGCAGATACATCTGTCGTTTTATCGGCCATAATTGCCAGATAGAATGCATCATTGATTTGCTGAACTATATTTTCATGAGCAACTTCAAGCATGCAGTCTAATAGGTCATTTTGTATTTCTTTTGAACATCCTTTAAACACTGAGGCTTTTTCTAAATGTTCGCCTAATGTTGCATCTAGTTCAGCAGTAAAATTTATCAATCCCCGAAATATTCCAAGTTTTGGTGAAGCCTCAGTTTCGGCATGCCCTCTAAGCGCTAATTCGAAAGCGCCGCAAAATTTAATGCAATTTATAATTTTGGATAGTACATATCTATTTTTTTTACATTACCATTGTGTAGTTGAATATTTCTCCAATATGCAGTATCCAACTGAGCTCTAATGTTAACTGTACCTAATAAAGCATATTCCATAGCATTTAGAATATGATTCTTCGAATTTTCATGTTTCTTTACTTTTTTCGTTAAATGTACCAAGTCTCTTACACCTGTCTCCGACCATGTTTTATCACCTCCAAAAACTACACATGGAAAGCAAAAAAGGGCATTTTTTTTATTGCATCCACAAATCCAGTCATTCCAAGAATAAATCTTTTTATTACAGTGACGTGTATAAGGTTTTCCTCTGCTAACACCGCCTATCTCAATAGAAATATCTGGTAATGGCCTACCTCTATTTTTCAATTCAAGTTTTTCCTCGTAAGTGTATTTAAAAAATCTTTTAACATTCGCCAAATTATGCACTACATCCATTTTTATGAAAGTCTACAGTCTATACAACACAGCAACCTACTAACAATAACAAGAAACAAAAACGATACAACTACAACAAACTAGACACATCAATTAATTAATAATTGTCTCTTCAAATTAGCTATATAAACCGCGCGCGAGCTTATATTTGTAAAAACCGGCAAGTACTGTCACGAATGCAGCTTAATAACTGCGAAATTTTCCCTATTAAAATTAAACGAATTGACAACTGTATCATTCTTTAGGTTGAGAAGAACAGCAGCAGCTGTGCACGAATAATAGCAGTCCAGTTAAGGACATTCACATAATCGTCGCGAGGAATTATATTAAATTTACTGGTGAACTGTAGTCCGTCTAGAGCATACACCGGTCGACGTCGGCGGCGTGTTCGCAGTGTATATGAGCGGAGATGGCATATATAATAGCATTCCCGGCCGAAAATTGGGCGCTTTAATTTTACATTATTATTTTGAGGAATCGTTAATTATTTAGTGTAATGATAAGAAATTAGTAAAGTAGCTTCTTCAAAATTTTGGTGGTTCTGCAGCTCTGCAGTTCTTATGTACCAGCCGTCTCTGCCCACCAGCGTTTAATGTTGCCTTAAAGAAACCTAATAATCTGGTTTTTGATGTGTAAACATCTTACGCGGCGGTGTGAGGGCCAATCTCGGCAAATGGGACGGAAATGTGTAAACCGATGTGACATCATAGCCCATGCGCATTGAGGACCAAGCTAATCCAGGACGGCCGAGATTGCAACGACACAAGTGGTGCTTCTAAAAAGCTAGATTTTCATGTCCATGATGTCGATATAGGACATATGTTTCCACATCAGTGTCTCGAGTACTAGCTGACTCGCTCAATTTTTATTTATTTTTCTCAAAAACGAAACAAGATACGAAAACAATTCAAGAAATAAAAATGGTGTATTTTTAGTTGTTTAATACGAAAAAAATCAGTTTTTTTTAAAGTCAGAGGCGCATACTTTTTTTTATCAATAATATTCGGTATGATGCCTCCCGACACGCCACTGGACTTCATATTTTTAATCTAATTAAGGCTAAATGAGCCCCATATTACTGCAGAGAAGACTACCAAATTTCAACAGAATCGGTCAATGGATATTTAAGATATTAACAAAAAAAGCGATTTTTTTTTAAATGTTGGAAATATAATAAACTGGTTTTGATTTTTTTCTCCAAAACGAACCAAGATACGAAAACAATTCAAGAAGCAAAAATTAATTTTTAGTTGCTTAATATGAAAAAAAAAATAAAATGATTAAAAAAGTCAGTGGCGCACATTTTTTTTGTCAATACTGTTTGGTATGATGCCCCGCGGGACGCTACTGGACTTCATATCTTTAATCAAATTAAGGCTATATGAGCCCCTTATTATTACAGATAACACTACCAAATTTCAACAAAATCGGTAAAAGGACATTTTAGATATTAATAAAAACCGATTTTAAAAAAAAGTTTACACCCTGTATTTTGGAAACTATGCATTTCCGGACCCAGGTATATATGTAAAAATTTTAGGAGAATCCATAAGCAATAAAATTGAAATTGCAAAAAAATCCACGGTGCCGCAAATGTTCCAAAAGGAGTTTATGCAACAAGAGAGCCTGGACGCATACATAGTTTTACCATTTCTGAAACCTCATGCTGTATTTCAATTCTCATTTACTATTAATGTTAATTTAAGTAAATAAATTCATGAATAAAACTTGATATTTTTAGAAACACTCATAACACATTATAAGTCACGCGTGTGTTATTCTTCTCTTTATGTATAGGTATGCATGCATGCGAATAATGACTGTATAAGTAATGACTGTTGGATAAAAATATTATTTCAGTCTCATAGACAATCCCACTTTGTTATAGTTTTCATTGGATATTAAAAAGAGTAAATCATTTTCAACAATGACTACCAAAATCATACCTCCCTTAAAGTAGAATATTCTAGTTTATGTGTTACAGCCATTCGAGCCCGAGCCATGTCAAAAGGATAGGTCATTGCTTGAGATGTCACGCCGGCCAAGGCACCTGACAGGAACAGTCTCTCGTTCGACCTAAAATTTACCACAGTCAGTTACTATAGCAGTTTAAATTTATACGAAAAAATATAAACTATTGGTGTTCGGCATTTGTAATATACGTACAACGCAGCGATGAGAACAAATACAAACTCTTAAATGAACAAATACATAGTTTTAGAGGAAAAATCGTTTAGTGACAAAACAGTAAGACTGATTTTGGAACAGAAACGCCGCAGTATAAGTCGCATATCAGTGACTTTGGACGTTGTATATAAACTAATTTCATGGAGACCACTGAATATGGAAAACACATATTTATCATAGGCATACGCATTAAATTCATCACAATGTCAACAATTAATATCCAACACTATTTTGTATATAAGAATATAAAACATTAAATATTATACACAGACATAAAATGACAGATATACCTACAAATCTAAAAGAATAACAAATAACTTAACATGTTTTTCATCAGGCTAGAGGTTTTGACCACTTGATATAACAAGGAGGAAGAACTATGAGAAATATACACCTATTTCTTTATTGTACAGACATGCTATTGGAATAAATAATTCTATTAATTCTAAATAGTTCGAGATGTGTTTTAATAAACGCTACCAGTGACATGAAGACGTATAATAAGTAAGTAGTTCACGCTGTCGAAAATAATATTTACGTGATGTAACGTAGTCCAAAACTACAACGAAACATTTTTTAGGAATAGGAATTAGGTACATATCTGTCAAGTTTCCTCAAAATTATCTTGTGGCCGATTGGACATTTCAAATATAAAAAACAGGCCAATTACCTTTTCGTTCTTATCAAGTGTATAGCTTAAAATTTTGCAAGCTCAGCTAGATTTTCAGAGTTTAAAATCATACTGAAAGTCAATAAATAGATGATACTCCTTAAGGAAACTTACAGATCGGCTGTATATTAACATCCTAAAGACCTTTAACATTGATGGTAAAAGTTATAGGTCTGTGGTTATTTAGCTCTTGGGGGAATCCTGGGAAACTCTGTTTATTGCATTTTGCCGAAGGTTCCAATCCAATGAGGTTTACACTTTTCAGAAAGGTAATGTTCCAATGTTGCATAGATGATCGAAAAAACGAACAGGATTTATTTAAGTCTTAGTGAGACCCTATCAGAATTGTATATTGAACTACATAACAAATTTTATACATGCACACCAGCAATTTGGTGTAGACCCGACATAATAAGAAAATTGTAGATTAATCAGCGCTTTTTTAAGAATTACGGAGAGAGATCCAAAACATGTGATTATCTGGAGACCCACTCTATACGAAGAGACTTAGCACTGTGTTTATTTTCCTCAAAACCAGATTAAAGGAAGTCCTGCTTTGCTTAAGAATGCTCTTATTATATTTACGTATCACAAAATGCAACACATGCCACATATTAATTTATTGAAAAAAAAATGAGCGGATAATGTCCTCGTCCTTCCAACTCATTTAACCGTTCCCGGTGTTGACTCCTGAGAGATTTAAACCCCGATGGGGATGGGACCTTTTGTCGCTGCGGATTGTGCTATTGTATTTCTATTTGGCGGGGTAAACAGGGTAGAAACTATAAACCAGGATCCATTTAGTAAATTCACCAATAAAAGTTTGCGGACTATAAAATGACAAGCAAATATTTTATATTATATTTCAGAAACATGGCTTCTCCTTCAAAGTTCTACACCCTCTACATTGTCGGACTTGCATTGCAGCCTAGAGTTTGCTTATGAAGTACTTAATAACTAAAAATTCCAGATGAACACAAGCTATGCAGACTTCTCGAAGATTCGCAACAGGTTCAATCACGAATTATTGCAGCAGATTAGAGCAGTTATAGATTTCCTCGTTTTTGGAATTTTCTAATATCCTGCAGTGCAGTGGATCGCTTTAGGGGGATAAAGCTGTACTCTTAGCAGAACTGTGCTGACTATCTAACGCACATCATCTATCTGAAACCTGTCAGCATCATAATGATCTATCTACACTGTACACTGGACACGCGGCGGTCATTCTGGTCTCACTATACAAAATTCATAATTTTCCTTTTCCTTTGCTGACTGCCATAACTTATCTAATACCCCTTTTAGGGTTGAACGAAGGTGAGTCTCGATAATGCTCCTTGACAGATAACTGCCGAACATATTTTATCTATTCGCTATGTGCAAGATCCGTTAGGTGACATCTGATATCAGTAATCGGCGAATCCATTAGCATCTTATACATTACCACCAACTACGATAAGGGATCACTTTGGGTCGTTTTAGAGCCGAAAAAGTCCCGAGGATCGAAAAAACTGAGACGACAGTTCAATAGGGAATTTCTACGAGAAAAACTCTCTAAATGCTTCCACGTTTCGAAAATGTCGGGAAGTTATATGTATAGTTTGGTGATAACACCCTGTATGTCTGTAGTTGATAAAGCCATAATTAAAAGTCAAATAAATTTGTTTTACCCCCGTTACACAGCAATTTATGCATTTAAAGCATTACATTTCAGTTACTCCTTAGTCCGAACCTGGTAGAATAGATCACTTGAAAGCAAGTTGTCACTCTTCGTTAAGGAAAACGTTTTTGATAGGTTTCAATTTAATATATCTTTGTCTCCGTCAATGTTTTGTAAACATCAACATGTCAAATAAGGAAAGAACACGTTTCTACCCTCTCAAATGGATCCGCGTCCGCGCAATTCCCGCTTTATTCTCCCTGTCACGCCGATAGGAAAAATTAGAAAATTAGATGCCTGACAAGCACTCACACGTGAAGCATCGGCCTCTGTCGCTGCCCTGCTTGAGTTTTGGCGCCAAGAACATCTAGCAAGTCTTAGCCCTGTTTGGCGCTAAGATATTTAGTAATTTTCTCATTTGTTTGCACAGATATTTAGGAATTATCTCGTGTACTTTGTTCCCCTTTTCCAAGCTTAGATAAGGCATTCTTTTAGGCATTTTTACACATTTCCTCAAGACAGAAACGCGTAGCATCTCCTGTTGTTGCCGATTCAAGAAGATAAAATGGCGGTTGGAGAATTCTAGTAAGAAAGAAGTAAGACAGATCTATTCCTGTACTCAAGATTCGAATTAAA
>MU182278.1:196749-214984 GCA_016904865.1 Pissodes strobi | reverse complement strand
TTTGATTAAGATTATCAGTAAATTATCATCTCCAACTGCTTTTTGTTCTTTAATTCCTTTATTATTTTGAAGATTTCACAAGATTATGCTTGTGTTCAGTCTCACTTGAATTATGCCATTTCCTCCTGAGGTGACTCGCAGTACTCATTGAATCAATTCAGGACACAAAAAAGAATAATAAGATGCATGTTTCAATTGCATCCAAGAACATCGTGTAAACCTTATTTTGTTGAAATGGGCATATTAACTTTACCATCATTATACTATTTGACACTGGTAACCTTTGTCAAAAGAAATACATACTATTTCTTAAAAAACAGAGAAGGGTATGCAGAGGAGATGTCAATAACAACTAGGGGTAGAAATGAGCTTAGGGTTCCCCATCATGTATCTGCATTTTATGAAAGAGGACCTCATTATAGGTGTATAAAGGCCTTTCAGACTTTGCCTCAAAAGATAAGAGGTATTGCAGAGTTCGAGGAGTTCAGAAAGGCAGACGTAGAATTTTCGAAAGAAAAATGCTTCTACTCTTTTGCTTTCTAATGTATATATTTTTTAGTATGTGTATGTGTATTAATACCTACTTACTTAATATTAAAAATAAAACAAATTTTATATCGCATTATTTATATTAAGTTTCATATTTATATGTATCAGATGGCGTAAATTTCTGTTATGTGTGACGTTGCTTTTTTACATTTGTAATCTTGTTGGCAATAAAAAACAGGAAATAAATAAATATATAAAGCAATGGCCGGTCATAGGTAAACAGACCTTACAGACCTGTTAAGAGCAAAAGCACCCTCGACAGTGGTGCTGACATTTGGGCAAGCGTTTATAAAATATTTATTTAAGCTGTTTACAATTTTAAAGGGGTCTTGGTATTTTTTTTTTGAGAAACTTTCCACGATTGTTTTGTTGTTATCAGTTATATTTTAAACTAATTGTCATAGCCTTGATCTTGTTATCAGAGTTATTTAAAAATTGCCTATTTGATAGTTTTTTAGCTTCTTTTATAACCTGTTTGAGTATTCTACAGTATCTACTAAAAAATTGTCCTCTTAACCTTTCTAAAATAAAGTACTCTCTTATGTCTACAGGATATTGTTATACCATTTGTGATCCAGTGATTTTTAGTTTTATTTGGAGAACATCTTTTATTACAAATATCTTTTAAAGTTATTAAGAATTAAGTTCAAGAATGCAGAGTAAGCCTCATTCACAGTCTCAGAGTTATACACACCTGACCAATCCATTACCATAACCTCCTGTTTAAATGACTAAATTTTGCTTGTTGGAAAAACTCTCCTATATCGACTCCTTTTCCTACTATTACTCAATCCTCTAACATTAATTACTTGTGAATGGTGATCAGCGAGCGCCGAGTTTAAGACATTAGCTTGAATACTCTTGATCAAAATTGCAGAATAGGTTGTCTCAGAGAGTTGACGAGTTTAAGGCTTCACGAGTTGCTTTAAAAATACATTGATTAAAAAAACAGATCTATAATTTACTTAACACGATGATTGTGTGGTTCAAGAAAGTTTAGGTTAAAGTCACCTGCAAGAATCACTTTGTATAATTTTAAAAAATAAACTCCAATATCTGCTCACACCTTTCCAAGAAAGCTTCATAGGCTGCAAGCCCTCGGCGATATAAACACAATATGAATACCTTCAAAATGTTCTCACAGACTGCAGCACACTCAATGACGCCCTCAATGGTCATATCACAAACACTATTTACATCAAATCAAATCATTTATTCATGCTAGCACCAAATAAGGTTTACAACAGGTCAATAAAGTTGTCATCACCATCACATTAAGAAGTCTTAAGATTAAGTATAAGTAATTCACTAAGACAGTTATTAAGATTACTCAACACTCAAAAAATAGTTCAAATTCACTGAAGACTATTAAAATATTAAAACAGGTTTAAAAAAGTATGGAACAACACGAAACTAACAAACAAAGACAAAAAATTCTGAGAAACATTGAAGGTTATTTCATTAGTCAAGAAGTCTACGAGTGCCTGATGAATCCTGCTCCTAGACACACCCCTGGGTTTTGTTTTTAAGCAGTCTGGAAGCTTGTTGTAAAACTTTACAGTCCCGTATCTCGGCCCACTGCGACACCAACAAGCCTACACAGCGGAACAGCAAGCTGTCCATTACAGCGGGTGGCAGAACCATGTTTCGGATTATTTGTAGGGAATTTTTCCAGATCGTCCTTTATATAAAAAAGGTTTTCGAGAATGTTAACATTTGGAAAAGTCATGATGTTTAACTCAATGAACGTTTGTGTACAATCATAAGAATCATTAAGAATGTTTATACTCCAGACAATGGACACCCCTGTGCATCTCTTAAAGAGAAAAGGAGATGGCTAGTCTTGGATTCACTTAACACTAAGCTATTTTTTTCCAACCAGTTTCTGGCCCTCGACTGTGCCTCACCCGTGTCACCCACCAAATAATAATAAATAAAATAAATATCATCTTTATTGCTGACCAAATCATTATACATGACAAAGCAACGTCATACGATCGGCCATTAAATGTAGGCGTAGATATAAATCAAAATTTACAACCAGGGCATCCACTTGAGGTTCCCTAATTGAGATGCTAGTATCATCGGCAAACAAGACACAATGCTCCTTTATTCGGATCTGAGCAAAGTTATTAATATAAACCAGGAATAGTAAGGGGCCCATTACAGATCCTTGTGGCACCCCAGTGCTCATGATTCTCATGTCCGACGACACTCCATCCACCACTACCCTTTGAGTTCGTCTTTCCAAATAGGATGTTAATAGGTCAATACTGTTCTGGCCAAATTTATAAAGATGAAGTTTTTTGATGAGCAACTCGTGCGATACCCAGTCGAAGGCCTTGCTTAGGTCGCAGAAGATGATACCAATATGTTCTTTATTTCCAAAACCATCCGTAATCAATGATACTAGATTTAAAATAGCTTGCACAGTATTACGTCCTGCCCTGACCCCAAACTGCTCAGCACACAGTACTGAATTTGCCTCGAGAAAAAGCGCCACTCGCGAACACATACATTTTTCAAATATTTTTGCGAAAATTGGAAGCAGGAAAATCGGACGATAGTTAGAGACATCCGTCTTATCTCCTTTCTTAGAGGGGAAAATACTCTCCTTGAAGCAAAGGTTTATACGTTTTGTCAGTGGTATTACAATGAGGTCTTTGATGACCTTAATAAGTTTAACAGACAAACCAAAAACATCACGTGCATCTTTGTTTTTTAGCCCATTACAACTCCTCTATCTCTAATCTAATACAGAAATGGCCTCGCTCTGATCTGTACCAAACAGTACATTAAAATCACCCGCTATTAATATCTTTATAGCACATCCCACAATATCTATGGATATTGTCCCTGTATGCCCCCTCTCTACAACAAAAGACGCACACACCTCCATGCTTGACATCCTTCCTAGCATACAGAGACACTAGCTTATACCCGTTAATTTTAACAAATGGGGGCCTGGTCTTGCTCCAGGCAGTGCTCACTGAAGAGCAGTACTTGAGGCCTAGATACTAGGCCATCCAGGAAACACTCGTTCTCCAAAGTCTTGTTTCTTAATATGTTTTGGTGCATTACTGTTAAGACAAACTTTCCGCCAACCTTGTTATCCAACTTTATACATTCGGATTGCTATTTTTCGAATTCTGAGTACGGAATCTTTGGATTTTGTCTTTCTTGCAGCCATACGTACGTAGGACATTTAATGTCGTGCACTCCATGATCGGTTGCAAGACCCAGTTTGTATTTAGCATTGCGTAGTTTACAGTTAATGCCCTCTGGTTCGGTCTCGTCACAATTTAAGACATGTTCATAACTACTACACTTTCCACAAGACTTCTGCTCCTTACACTCCCTTATATTGATTACAATTATAGCAACGGATCAGACTTATATATTCATAGCATCTACATGCCCTACAGTCGATAAACAGCCTGCCATCATACATGACATTTTGATAAGTTTTTGTATCACACTCTATGATAGCAAAATAAGTTTTAACCATTCTTTTAGAAACAATCACTTTGATTTGGCTGTCTGATGTTAGGAGGTTTGGTTTTTGCTTGGTTAGTATTTCAATTAATGCCCGTTCATCACACTGCTCCTCACAATCTTTATGCGTGCTTTTTTTATTAGGTATAGTCGTTACAAAATTTTGACTAATCTTCGGCTCAAGGTTGTCCTTTATTTTTTTTTGCATCGATCTCATTTCTGCACTGGATTACCACAGTTCCGTCTCTGGCATCTTTCAACGCTTTAATCCCTATGCCCAACTCTGCCGGATTTACCTGCTGCTTTATGATTTTCTTTGTCTCTTTACTTCCACAAGCCTTAGTTGGTTTAACAATTACCACTCCTTCCTTTAACGCTCTTGCATAATTTATTGATTCATTTATGCTTTAATCCACAATGGTCTGGTCTGGTTTTATAGACTTCATCTCCTCCATAGCCCTCATTACATTACTTATTGATATTATTCAGACTCTTCTAAATCATCCTACGCTTCAAAAGACTCACAAAACTATAAAAACAGGCATAAAAAAAATCTAGATTGTCAGAATAAGAGTTAGCCATTCTTGTCACTCATGACATGAATGAATTAAATAATGATTAAATCCAACATTAGTTCGCCTAAAAAAGGGCTGCTGAAATATGTTACATGATCTAATATTCCTGGAACAGAGAGCACTACTGATGAAATAAAAATAGGACAGTCAACCATATAATTAATAATCTTAAAGAAGAGCTTAACACCTGCCTGACCCCTTCTAACCTTTAATGTTGGTAATAATGCAAATTTGTCTTGTAGCAGTGTAAAATCATAGCTATAACCATCACTAGGAAGAATGTTTGATTTACAATCCTACAATACCTAAGAAATTTTCTTTGTACTTGCTCAATTTTATGAATATGATACATATAATGAGGTTTCCAAACTGCTGAACAATAACTCTAACAAGACAACAATACAGTCACAGTCTAACAAGACTACAATGCAACAATACTCGTACTCGTAACGTCCGATGTAGTCCTTTTAATGCAGCCAGGCATACTCAGTGCTCTTGAAACTACACTATCATTATGATTAGCAAATGTAACTCCAAGAGATCACAAATAAATGGGACTTGTTCCGAGCCTTTTATGCAGTAGTTGAATACAGTTTTAATGTGTTTCTTAGTAAAGCATATGGAATTACACTTTGCTAAGTTTAAATCCATCGCATTGAGGTCAGTCACACCATTCAACAAGTCTGTCAAGATCAGATTGAAGCTTGTGACAGTCATACATATAAGAAATAGCAAGATAGCATTTTAGATCATCAGCAAAACATACAAATTTTGAAACTTTGAAACATTCTGCAACAACGTTGATAAATACTATAAATAATATGGAACCCAGAGGGATTAGGCAAATGTTTAGATGTGAAATTATTTATATTCACGACTGATATCTATCTGTGAGGCAGCTCGTTACCCACTCATACAAGCTTCCCCGAAGACCAGCTGTTCTAAGCTTCCCAAGCAATAACCCACGATTAACTCTGGCAGCCCCATCCACGACGCCCGATAGGTAATCAACAAAGATAATTAAATTTAATTATGTGGATCTCCTGTTAAAAAAACCAAACTGGAACCATCCATGATTGTTAAACTCATTATAGAATTTACATAATGAGCAACTATTTTTCCAAAACGTTTGGGAATAACACTAAGGATATATATGGGTCTATAGCTGCAGATATATGCATATGCCTTATTTCCAGTTAAAAATAGGTTTAAGGTAGCTTAATTCCCAGAAGTCTGGAAATATACCTGAAGAAAGTGATTTATTAAAAATAATAAAAAGCGGTTGGGAGACAACCAAACTACAAGCTTTTAAAACCACAGGCGGAATATCATCTGGTCCAGAGCCCTTATTTATGTCAGTTTTAGTCATAAATAGTTGATATGGAAATTGTAAAATCAGATCCCCAAAAACGAATATCTTGATGAGTTATATTTTTCTCCGGATATACCGATTGGTCAGACAAGCTGACACTGATTATTCTCAAGAAACATCAAGGGTGGTATTCCATATCCACTTCTTTTACTCTGAACAAAACTCCAAAATTGTTTAAAACTTCTATTTTCAGTCAAACTAAATTCGGATTACTCTACATATCTTAACAAATTCGAGATAAATTTTTACATTCCGTTCTAAGCTTAGGTACTGTAGTTTAAATAATCGGTCATCAATCCTGTGTTTTTATATGATTTATGAGCCATCTTTTTTTGTATTGGCAGCTGTTTTAACTCCGGTGAAAACCAAGATAGAAATTTACATGTGGATAAAATAAAGAAATACAAAATATCATATAAAATATTTAGTAAGAATAAGATGGAAATATCTCATCCCAATTTATTTGACCCAAACAATCATTTAATAGCGATAAATCAGCTGATTTAAAATCGTAACAAAAAATTTCACTCTGAGGGCCACTAGAATTTGTATGATTTACACCGCTTTGAATCTGAAAAGTCAGTGATGGGTGATAGTCATCAGCTGGAACCAGTGCATCATCACACAGGGATACCAAGGAAGTTGCATCAATAGTCAAGATTAAATCCAATGTCTTACCAATATAATTAGAGACATTATTCATCTGGTATAGATTGTGAAAAGCACATGAGTCAGACAGTATTGAGACAACATCACCAAACTGACTACAATTCCGTGACTGCAGAAACTGAGCAATATTCCTCGAGTAACCAAGTACAATAAGGCATATTAAAGTCCGCACATAGCCATATGGGTACTTCATGTGTCTACATAATCGTATTCAATGTTGAACAAAAACTTAGATAAGCGGCAACCAGTATGAAGGCATCAGAGCCTGACCCAATCAGAACAAATAGCTGTTCAACCTCATTGGGAGAGTGCAACATATAGCTTTTTAGATTTTTTAGTATGGCTATTAGGACTCCTCCTCCTCTAAGGGCACCGCTTGAGTTATGGTTTCTTTCACACCGGTAAATGTTGTAGTCAAACAAACCCAACTCACTGTCTTTGATGTCATTTTTAGCCAAGTTTACTTAATTACTACAATAGAGTTAAATCCACAATACCGAAACACAATTTACACATAGGACGCGCCTTATGATTACCATGAACCATGTTAGCATTATCTCTGGATGATGCTAGCATTGTTGTCAAACCGCGCGTCGGATGTGTAAATTGTGTTTCAGTATTGTGGATTAAACTCTGTTGTAGTACTTAATTAAGTAAATTAACTGACCAGGTATAGGCTTATTATAAAACGACTATAGATTCATAATTTCTCTGGGACAAATACAAGCTAAAACCAAAATCTAATAGGTTTGTTTGTGCTAGTAGCTAACACGCGCCTTTTTATATTCTGAAATATTAATATTAACCTTAACCTTACATGTGTAAAGGTCAAGAATCAATTGCATACACATTAAAATTTATAGTAAAATACACATTTATATGAAAGTTTGTTCTTGGAAAGTATAGATAATTTTTTTTATTTCTTGGATGTCTGTTACTTACTGAAAGTGAGAGTTGAACTAATGCTACTGTGTGGTTTATATACAGCTATAGAACTGGACATACTTATATTATCCTGTTGTCTGTCAGTTTAGATCGCCCATTAAAGATCTGTGACGTGCTGATGGTCATAACGTTGTTGAAGAGGGCGGAGCCCGCTTTTTTTTAACATAGTTACTTTACAAATTTTATTGGATTGATCATGTCCATGTTATATACATTCTGATGAAAGCAGATTAAATCACCACATTCTAGTTTAGGCAAAACTAGACTGTCAACTAGTTTTAAACCTATTTAACTGCTTGCTGCGCTTGCAAGAATCTGACAATAAAGCATGGTTTATGTTAGCTGATATGGTCAGTCAAAAATTTTTTTGTGGTAATTTCTTGCCAATAATTTACCTTATATCCTACAATAATGACATCATTCTCGTCACACTACCCATACGCAATTCACAATCCCCATCAATCACAATTTATAGAAACATTTTAAAGTCGTCCACAAATACTATAACCTTTCACTTGACCATTAATAAGAGTGGCCCCTGATTCAACCATTGAGGTGTTCCGGGTGGATTTCACATCTCTCATTTCAACCCACTGTTCCATATCTTGTAAATATATGAGGAAGAAGATACTATACTTAATGATGGACAATTACACTGTACCTTACTTTGTCAAAGGCCCTATGTCTGTAAATATGAAGAACTTGAGTTTTTCATTTAGGGCTTAATGCAGATATTGGACAAGAGAAACAATGATATTTAGCCAAAATACACACTTATCTAATCCCTTCATGAAAAAAATATTGCAAATACCTATATAATGGTGCAAGGCAGCAATTTTATCATACAAATTAATATGTACATAGTTCATAAATACACCTTATGTATATTTTCTTATCAACAACAAGGTACACTATTCATTGTCGCGCCTATCTAAAATTAGGCAGCAATTACTAGGTATAATTGTTATCTGTAGACTAAAACAATTGTCCAGGGCAAATATATGCTGTTGTGGTATTACTTAAACAAGTTTAACTTTCAATACAAATATAAAATGTCAATCTACTCTCAGGGATCAGAATCAGGTAATTTTATATCGCTTCCATTTGTGTTGTTTATTCAGAAAAATGTAAAACAAACTTTCATTAAAATACATACTTAGTTTGGTACTTGTTTCACCCGCTTATTGCTTTGCTTTGTTATTGAGAAAACACAGCTTAGTTCCTGAAAATTATCACAAATTCTTGGACAAATAAGGCACAATTATTTTGGCTTCCTTTCAAAATGGTGAAAGGAGCATACTTTTAGGGAATAGAATGTTAAGATACATAATATTTCCTATAACCTATTTTTTATTCTTGCAATATTTTCAAAAAAACTCGGATATTATCACAAATCAATACTGATAAGACTATAATAACTAGATCATGTACTAGTGAGACCAATAACTTAGTAAAATTAGCAGCTTTATGATAATAAGAAGTGACATTTAGTTATATATTATTTTGCAGAGTTCAGAGAATGTTTCTACCTTTTTGCTCGTTCAGGGCACATCAAATCACTCGATGAGCTCACAGTCATAATGAGAAGTTTGGGACTGAGCCCTACAATATCTGAGCTGGCTGGTTACTTCAAGCAAAAGGTGTGTATTTAATTTAAATAGGGATACAATACAATTTAAATAATGCCATAGCACTACACACTAAATACACTCTTAAGTGTCCATGAATTTAAACTAAATTTTAAATAATGCATTGACAGTAATAATTATATAATTATCATACTATCCTCATAATAATTTTTAGGGTGGAAAAATGACCTTCGCCGATTTTCTAGAAGTAATGCATGTCCATTCAAGAGTGGAAAACCTACCAAAAGAGATTGTAGATGCATTTAAAGCTGCTGACCCAGAAGGCAGAGGGACAATATCGGCTAAACACTTGAGGCACCTCTTGCAGAATTGGGGCGAAAGATTGTCATCGAAAGAAGTTGACAGAATTTTCCGGGAGGCCAATGTTAACAACAACAGTATGGTCAAATATGAAGATCTTGTTAAAATCGCCTGTGCCCCCATTCCCGATTATTACTAAGGCCTTGGGATTATACTACGACGTCTTACGTCTAATGTAAATCTTATTAAAGTACTTTTATTTATACAGGAGTGATGAGAAAGCTATTTGTTTACTATATTTATTACATAAAAACATGTACTTACCTAAAGCGAGAAAAGCACAATGTGTTGTCTTCCACTAATGGTAAACAGGATTTTAATTGTTGGTAATATTATAATAAATTTTTTCCCTTCGCACAACAATTTTTTTTTGCTTCTTAGCTCGTCTTGGGGACCTTGGGGTTCGGGCCG
Organism: Pissodes strobi; assembly: GCA_016904865.1. NCBI lineage: Eukaryota > Metazoa > Arthropoda > Insecta > Coleoptera > Curculionidae > Pissodes > Pissodes strobi. The sequence goes on along the minus strand of MU182278.1, from coordinate 205,019 downwards.
TTCGGGGTTACGGGATTCTCATATTTTGTACCTTTGAACTTTTGACGCCGTCACTGTCGACCTTGAAATTTGAAATATAGAACAACAGTACGGAGTACGGAGTCAAGATGACGTAATGTTCGGATTCGAGGAGCGGCTAAAATGTAACACAATGTTAAATGTGCCATTACAATGTTTACGTTAACATTTGTATCTTTTTTACTTTATGCAATGCCGTCCGCTCGCTTCGCTCGTTCCTGGACGCAACCAAACAAAAGTAACCCAAGGCATGCCCAAAATCAATAAAAAAACGTTTTACAAACAATCTTAAAAACATGAATATCACTGGAGTCGAACCCGGGCCGCCGTATCAGGAGCACATCATCTAATCACTGAGACACGTAGCCCACTGAAAGCAATTCCCTGAATCATAAAGGCATCTATTTGTCAGAAATGTGTTTATGCGTTGTTTGAATAAAGGTTACTCAATATATGCGGCCCGAACTGCATATTCATTTCGAACGTACGAGATCGCAAATTTTACAGCGCGACTGTAATGTAAATGTGCAAGGTTTTCATATTTTGAGTTAGCACTTGGTTAGTTACTGTTTGTAGAGCCCCCGTAGCGAGCGAAGCGAGTGGAGGGCCATGCATGAAGTGTTTAAATAATTGAAGACACACCGAAACGGGGATCGCAAATTTTACAGCGCGACTGTAATGTAAATGTGCAAGCTTTTCATATATTTGTTTGTAGAGCCTCGGTAGCGAGCGAAGCGAGCGGAGGGCCATGCATGAATTGTTTAAATAATTGAAGATAAAACGTAACGGGGCTATTCTAGCTAACATGTACATTATAGTCGCCTTATGACAAGGTGCGATCCTGTACGTTCGAAATTAATATGCGCCCGGGCTCGAATCCCGTCGGTTTTTTAAAGTTATGTTTCTAAAAAGTTTTTTTGTTCATTTGAGGCATGCCCTGGGTTAGTATAGGTTAGTTGTTGTTGGTTGCGCCTCCGTAGCAAGCGGAGAGCCGCACTACCATTATTTATTTATTTTTAGAAAGCAATTTGGAAACATTGTTAATATATGCACTACATTTAGCCGCTCTCGGATTTGTGTTAAAGTGTCAAGCTTATTATTTCAGAGAAACACATTTACTTTCAAATTACAATAGAAAAAATGCAATCGATCAAGGACAAAAGCGAGATATTCTGAAAATACTACTGCGTCCGAAATACATTTACAACAAAATGATGAATTTTTGGTGGTTCGTTCCTTTAAGCAAACAATTATGCTTTCGTCACCATCACTACTACTATTACTATGTAACAATTCTATGTCGAATATTTCAAATTTGCTCAAACCGAAAAAACCTATCTTAGTACGCACTATCCTCAAAAAATATGTCTACTCCGGTAGCAGATATTTTATCCTTAATCATCTACACGAGTCTTACACAAAACGTTGCTAGTACCACATCAGAGGGCTTCACAGTGCGCGCGCATTACATAGTTGACAAAACTTCTAATATTACACTTCACACATGGCCATCCGCACTCTTCGCTCGCTACGGGTCGCAACGAACAGAAACTAACTAAAACTAACCCAAGGCATGCCCAAAATAAATATTTTTTTTACTCATAATATTAAAAATAAAAAAGCGCGTCTTGCCACTGAAGTCGATCTCGGGGCGCCGAATCGCAGACACAGCATCCAACCACTGCGCTACGCATATATTTAATACTACTATATCGTGTGTCAAGCTTGTTTACTATGGAACTGCAGTTCGCCGAGGATGTACTTGTCGCACTCATTGCACTTGCTTGATGTGTACTTTGGTTAATTTGCGCATGAGCTAGCGAGGCAAATAGTATAGTATATTTCACATATTAAAATCATAAATATGGTATGTACGTTTTGAAATCCAAGTCAGTGTGAAACGCCCTCATCATAAATTAGTATTTATGTTAACAATATAATTTAGGAAATGTATTTGTCGCATAACTTTAATGATATTCGAAAAATTAATAGATATTTGTGGTGGATAGAAATAACTGAGAAACAACATATGATTACAAAACAATATGAACCTTAGTTTTCAAACGGGATGTAACTGTACATATTCATTTATATATTATTGGATTAAGAGGTAAATAAAACATGATATTATCACACTTCAAATTTTATTGCCCCTTAAATAAAATAGTGTATTTTTGTCTTATATTATAGGTATTCTTCTTTAGACGACATTTGTTTGGCTTCATGGAAAAATCTCACATTTCTGTACAAATCCATAATTAATTTACATAATTGTATTCTATGATTGGCATCTTCACTACAAGTTCACACCGACAGATTGTCCAAGTTTGAAATAACAATAAACAAAGTAAGTATAGGCATTTGAGTAAAGTACAAAGCAAACAGTAAACACCAAAATGAACGACTGTAAACGGCAACAAACAACAAAAACTTCGAAATAACAATAAACAAAGTAAGTATAGCGATTTGAGTAAAGTACAAAGCAAACAGTAAACATCAAAATGGACGACTCACAATGACTTTAATACTGTAAACGGCATATATTTATTAAATATATGGTAAACGCATATATATATAAACTAATTTCTTTTTAAGTATATGGGTAAACGGCAATAAACAACAAAACGGCAAACGAGCTGGAGGCGATCGATAATCGAAGGGGCAACGCTTATTGGTTGAAATAATTGACTTGCGCTCAACGCTGAAAGTACACATCGATCATTCTATCTCGTTTTGATTTCTGACGAATTTTGGCTCGACTCACGATATAGTAGTATTAAATATATGGCGCTACGAGACCATTTGACAGCCCTGTGCTGACCCCAAAGATAACAACACGTTTCTCGTACCACGTCAAATGGCTTCAGAGTTGCGCGCGCATTATATTGTTGGCAAAAAAGTCTTATATTACACTTCACGCATAGTCCTCGGCTCGCTTCGCTCGCTACGGGAGCGGAACCAACAGAAACTAAGCAAAACTAACCCAAGGCATGCCCAAAATGAAGAAAAAAAAACGTTTTGCACGTAAAATTAAAAATAAAGAAATGCGACTGGAATCGACTGGGTCGCCGTATCGCAGACACAGCTTCAAGCCACTGAGCTACGAGACCAGTTGACAGCAATTCGCGAGACCCTATAGATATGGTGTTTGTACTGTTTGTCAACTTGTAATGCGCTCACAACTCTGAAGCCCTCTGACGGGAACCGTTTACTGAGTCTTACCGCCATCTGGGCATGCGCGCGTATTATAAACACTTTTCTGACAAAGACAAATAGATGTCTTTATTACAGATTTGTTTTATATAAGCTGTATCTTTGTCTTTATGGTCTAGGAAATTGCTTTCAGCGGATCTCGTAGCGCAGTGGTTAGATTCTGGACGTGTGATACGCCGGCCTGGGTTCGATGCCAGTGGCAGGACATGTTTTTGAAGTGAATACCTCTTTGGTTTCATAGAGTGATTCTTCAAACTCCGAGCCCTCCGTAATATCAACCGCAATATAGAAGTATTCATTTCTGTCACGTGTACTGTGATACTCGCGACTTCTTTAAGGCTATGTTCCCAATTTTTTTCCTCCATTTTAGACATCCCATGGTTTAGTTTGGTTTGATTGTGCCCAGGAGCGAGCGAAGCGAGCGGCGGAGCGGAGGGCATTGCATGAAGTGAAAAAAATAGAAATGCAAACGTAAACGTTGAATTGATCGTCTGTTCCGAGATAAATTTCATATACATGTTTAATCTTAGCTTAAAGTACTTTAGGTACGCTTAAAAGTTATAGGGAGCACCAAATCCTGATACTTATTCAAAAATTATTGCCAGTATACATGCGTAATTTAAACTGACCCGCTGAAATTTCTTATCATTCATAAATACACAGATCAAGTCAAGAGACTACAATGCAATGTTGCCTTTTCGTGGCAGCTGGCAGAGTGGCAGCTAAAAGTCAATGACACCAACTGAAATGTTTCCGGAAAGAAAACTGAAATGTCACCAACATACTAACTAACCGGGACTTTTCTAACCTCAAAATTTGTTAACTTGGAAGCTTTCGGCGTTCTCATATATTTAAACTAAAAGCAACGTTTTATTTCCTAATTTATTTATTACCCCATCGTTTAATACAAAACTATCAAGATGTCTGCTGCTATGCCAATTAACCCCAAACCCTTTCTGAATAGTCTAACAGGTAAAGCAGTGCTGGTTAAGCTGAAGTGGGGCCATGAATACAAAGGATATCTGGTGTCTGTCGACGGCTACATGAACCTTCAGCTTGCAAATTGCGAGGAATACATCGATGGAACTGTTACAGGTACTATTTATTGTTCATTAGTAAATTTCTCTTCAATAGTTTTAGTTTGGGTTAGTTGAGTACAGTTGGATTTCTGATTTAAAATGCTTTATGAGGTAAAACGCACATTAAAACTGGTATATTTCAATCAATCAAGCACTTAGTTATGGATAAACATTTGTATTGCTAAACAGAACGTTGAATTATTATAAATGGAGTCATATTAGCATATTATTTAATGAGGTTGAATTAATGAGAGAGTGTATTATGATTTATTATACGTGAGTCAAATACTATACTTTATCTACAATATACTGAACTAGTAAGTGAAATTTTAACATTTACGTCCCTAGTTATGACTCGAACGGCCTTTTACGATTTCATAATTACACTTGTTTTATGAATAATTATAATTATTGCACTTGTATTATACATGGCATAATGCTCTTACTATCATAAGTATTATACTTCTATTATTAAATGGTTGTAGATAAATAAACATCATGTTGACTACATAAATTTATATGTTATACTATAACACAGTTTTATCCACAGTACCGAAAGAGATTTTTTGCACTTGATGTGTTTCGCTACTCATGTTAACATCATCAGGAGATGATTAAAACTGTTTTAATCATCTACTGATGATGCTAAAGTGGTTCCTAAGTGCAAAAAATCTGTTTCGGTATTGTGGATAAAACTGTGTTGTAGTATATTTTTCTGAATGTTTTAAACCCCAATTTAGTTATACATTATAGGTAATGGAATAAATTGTACAATTAACCAATTCAAATCCTAACAAAATCATATGGATAATAAAAAAAATAGAATTACTTACCTACTAATACTTAAATATCTCTATTTGAGATTGATAATTATTACTTCAACTTCAACATCTTTATTAGTTCTACAATGACCATTATTGCAAAATAAACCCAGTGGGTGTGGATCATGTCAAATTTGCATAAAACTAACCTAACAAGAACAATTATACATTAGAAACAATCAAGTAAGAACAAGAATACAATATCAATACAATAAAATCAGAAAACTTGAAGAATTACTCAGAATTATGATAAGTAAAATTAAAAGAGGCCTGTAGTTAAAAAAAGTTTCATTGTAGATAGGTAGATAGGTAATCATTTATTTTAATAATTACATATTATGAGTACCTGTAGCCTGGTTGCTTAGTAATGTTTTATGTGACGTGTGTTATAGTGTAGCACTCATGGCCTCATTCCACTTGTGGTCCTGCAAATAGGTTAGCAGCATTGACTATCAAATTACTTTCATCTTACCCAATGGTTCTTGCTTCTTAGATTCTTGGGTTCAGGATTGTATTAAGCAAGAGAATGTACAGGGAAAATTAACAAAAAAAAAACCTGTTTCGTGTTGACACACAGGTCATTACAAACATATAATACCTATAAGCACTGTAGTTACAAAATTTTCATTGTGATTCTTCCTGAGTTTGTCAGTGAAAATACTTGCTGCTTGCTGCCTTGTCTTCTCCGAGGAATACAAAAGTTTATCTTTGATGGGAGTTGTGGGCAGTGTATTAGGCCATTAACAAGCTTATATAAAATATGGCGTTAAAATGGTTTTGTGTATTTTCTATTTTCATCGGTTTGGTAATCATATTACCAAACCATTACTGTTTGTAATAGTGTTGTGAACGTGTTGGTAACTTATATAAGAAAAAATAGAAACTACCTATATAAAGAAGATTTTCTTTATTTTCAGGAAATTTAGGTGAAGTTCTAATTAGGTGTAACAATGTGTTGTTTATAAGAGGAGCTGAAGAGGACGATGAAGAAGGAGAGATGAGAGATTAAATTAGAAAATGTAAATTAAATTTCCGATTTAATATTAAGCTGTACAAGTAAAAATTGGTGCATGTGAGTTGATTGAAAGTTATATATTATTATGTAATAATATTGCTGAATTGTGTGTTAAATGTGGCTAATAGATTTGTATGTGTAAGTGGATGTAATAAATGTATTTTGATACAAAGTTATTTTCTTTTCTAAGTTATATCATATGTTTTGTGTTGAAAATGTCTTTATACAAATCAAATTTCTTTGTATTATAAATAAACCTACTGTTTTATCCAGTCCAAAAATAACTTGGCGCTAGTGAGTTCTTAAATTGTATCACGTTGTTTGTGTAACAATCCCTATTAAAATATATGTTACACAATTATTTTCATTCATGAACATTTCTTCAAAATATTATTTTTCTCACCGCAGTGAAATATTTTAGGCTTATCGAGCAACAACTTATTTTTTCTACAGTTCCATAAAATGTGGAAAATATTTGTTTTTGGTAGTCATGTCAGTCAATCTCATTTATATTAGGTACTTGCTCACTAATTGTCTTAAGTAGACTGTTTAAATTGTATTTGTGTTAAGAAATATTGAATATGTTCTATTCTAACTATATTTACTTCAAATAACAGATATTGTTTTAAAAGTTAAAATGTTGAACTATAATTCGCTATTTGTAATTGTGGTTCAAAATGTGCATTATTTCAACTATATTTTCTTAATCTGAGGCTCACAGTTTTGAGCGTTACATGCGTAGACACCTCAGTCTTATTCAGTATCCAGGTAGAAGTGTGTTGAACGCGCCCAAATAAGTTTTCACTTCAAAAATGAACTTAATTTTGATTTTAATTGAAAAACAAACCGTAATATTAAAATTTTTTATTTTGACACATCTCAAATGGATTATTAAAAAATGAGCTACATATAGTTAGTCATTATACACTAGGGATGTAATAAGATCATTATATAACTAGTAAAAGTAAATGACGCAATATGCTCTTACTGCGTAGGTCGTAGATAACATCTGACATAAGCTTCATTTTAATGTTGAATTGAAAAAAAGACTGATCTTTACACGCTGTGTCAAATAGATTATTAAAAAATTAATAAAATTCATTACATTACTAGTGCTGTAATGAGTGTATGCACACATTTTTCGAACTGACACCGGTCTATGGAAGGTAATTTTTGTGTTGGTTTAAAAAATGCCTGATTAAATCAAAATTGAAGGCCTTTGAAAGTTGCATCCATATTTTGGTCTCTTTCAAACATGCTCTATCTTTAAAAAGATAAATTGTGAGTTTTCTGATCTAGATATACTTACGATGGCCGATTTAAATTGTTGCAAAGTAGATTCTTTATTTGGATTCACCGCAATAAATATTTTTCCTTTCATTTTGCAAGCATCAGATTTAGATTTTTGTGAAAGGCAAAATAAAGAAAGTTTTTCCGCATTTTAAAGTATATTAGATTTCTTACTGAAGTAGATAAATGTAAGTATCATCGATCAATCAGATTATTTCTTCAAGTTTAACCACAGAAAATATAGTTACACACTATATTTTCTGTGGTTTAACATACATTCAATTTAAATATTATCCACCAATTTGTCAAGAATCTGAAGTTATTAGTTACTGTTATGACTGATATTTTATTAGGAACTGTTATGACTGATATTTTATTAGGAACGCTTTTTTTACGAAACTTCGACGATATTGAGATTCCTTTGACACATGGAAGTCCTCATACAAACAAAACATAATAAATTCAACGCAAATTAAAAAAAGCTTTATTGCCCAAAGAACAAATCTCATAAACAATATATAATTTTTTTTATGGCAGTGGCACACACTAAAGGGAGATCCTATGGCGCTCGACGAGCGGCGTGTGTGCGAAGATGTTGATTGACACGGTTCTTGAATATTTGTAGGTTGTAATTAGTGGGACACAGATGTCCTGGAAGTGAGGTCCACAGTGATGCAGTGCGCCAGACAAAGGAGTTCTGGTAAAGCGATGTTCTAGGTGTTCCTAGTTGTACGACGAACTGGTGCGCTCCTGCCGTCTGTCGGGACTGTCTGACAGGAGTTGCCAAGGGCGGGATTATGTGGGCCAAATCCTGGGAACATCTGCCGTGAAAGT
>MU182278.1:144726-182749 GCA_016904865.1 Pissodes strobi | reverse complement strand
TTAAAATGCTACGCCTATGTTTGTTTACCCACTAGCCACTTTCTGTATCACAGTTTCATTGATAAATACGCACGTCACAGTCTGTGGTATACGATGCAGTTTTCTAGAAAATTATGAATGACAGACTTTGTCTTTTTACGTAAGTAGTCTTAAGGGGGAACTAACACGAATTACCAGGCTCAGATTCTGACCGCATAATAAAATCAATGGTACGCCAAAGCCGCACATACTTTCTCGCTTTGTGGTAATATTATTTATAAACATATAAATTTGAGGTACAGAACTAAAATAAATAGAAGTCACCACAGAACTTAACAAAGGGTGTCAACACTTTACACATTTTTCTCCAGTGAAATGGATGTTTTGGCTCTTTTAGTAAATCAAACTAGTAGATAATATTCGAATTGTAACGAACGCCGATTTACCCTATTCCATTTACTTACTTTAATTTCGGCCTTTTCTTCACCTCCTGTCCGTTATCCATAACCGGGTTCGCAGTACCAGTGTGTTGACACCCTAATTTCTACGTAAAATACTTTCCTTATGGCGATCACCCATATTTTCCATGAACTTGGAATCCACTTTATGCCTCTTACCAGTACGTATTTCGACACTCCGTTATATGTATTATATTTTATTATATTAAAAACGTATGTAGGCCATCTCAAGTTTGTTGTTAAATTATTAATCCGACAATTTTTATCTATTAATTAATTAGAATGAATGTACGCACACATCAGTTTCGTTTTAAATAAATAAACCAACAATTGTAATTTACTATGAAAGTATGGAAATTATTAAATGTAAGAATAGTTTAAATAGAGATAGAGGGCCCATTCCGTATAGTGCATTGTATTGGTTAATCAAGCGTGACTAGTGGTATTCCAGGATTGGTTCTTTTTAGTTCCGCTTGATTAAGCAAACAGTAGTATAAAAGAGAGTTAGGTAGATTTTAATTTTAGTTTTAATCATCTCCTGATGATGCTAACATGGTTAGCGAAACGCGCGTCGAGTGCAAAAATACTGTTTCGGTATTGTGGATAAAACTCTGTTTTAGTGCATGTTGCCGAAGGTTCCAAACCTCAACGTAGGGTGTCTTTAGCATGGTGTAATCTTTCATAATAGGCACTGAATTATCTTGTACATATGGTATCAAATCAAATAGTCACTCTTATCCTAGTACTCGAAGCATTATTATTATCTTAAAATTACACTTACTGTCTATAATTTTATCTCTGGTCCTGGAACCTGCTGAAGTAACCTTAATTGCGTCTGGAGACCATCTGTTCTTTTGTTGCCTGCCGAATTTCACCGTTGCGTTGCTTGCGTAAATTTTCATACTGTTTTCTTGATTTTTGTCGTAATTACTTAGTTAATTTTAATAGCCTCTAAACTGTGAGACAGTACTTCCGAGATGGTCGCAACTAAGACCATATTACCGACTAGAATATTATTAATTTTAACTTTTAAATAATTTTCAGGCATAGCGACCCGCTGCAACTGCTTTTTCTTATAAAATTTTGCATTTGGCCATAAGGACCTCCTGCAACTAGAGGTGAGAATAAGACTGATTTTTCTTCGATAAGGTCATGTTTTTATAGCCGGATTTTACGCGTTTTGCTCCCCCAGAAAATCCAGAATCTCCATACACCTGCATCGAGAAACACCTGATGTTACGCAACTTTGCCCTGACTTCGGAGAAAACATGGTTCGGGTATTTTCCGGTATTTTTCCATACCTAGCTTTGGCTTTTAGTGCACACGCGTGTTCAAAATTAAAGAAATCCTTAATAGGTAATACTGTTTTTCTTTTATTTTAATTCGCTGGACGGGAAATTAGAACCGCCCTGACCAATGAGGTTCTTTTTAGAGCAAGGCCTGTCGGGGGAATCTGCTTGAAATGCTTAACTAAATGGGGAATAGTCCGCGCTTAAAACCCAGTCTAGTGAACTTTGAATTTCCTGCCGATTATTTGAATTTTAGTCCAAGGGTAAGTGACTTTTTTAATATTTACTTTTTGAACCATTAAAATTAAATTAAAAGTTTTACATTTCTTCAATTAAATCGGGTACCCTGGCCCGACCATCACAGAATTAAAAAGTAGTAAATGCCTGAAAATCTACAGAAAATCGTAGAAGTGATTTTTGAGAAAATATATATTTTTTTCATTTCTTTTTAGAGTAAAGTGACCTTATTCAATATTCAATTTTTTTCCAGAAAAACGAGCTAGTATATATTATTGCTGCTATCAAATGACAGACATGTAAAAAATGTAAAGAAAATCTTTGGAGCCGTTTTTGAGAAAACCATTTTTTTTGTTTTTTTCATGTAAAGTACCCTTAATTTTAACGTTAGCGAAAACATAAAAAAACATCTCTGGAGTTATTCACTAAAAACCCATAAATACCGATTTTGATAGAAATCGGTCGAGCGATTTAGGAGAAGAGTCGCGTGACACACACAGACACAATTTTTTATGAATTTTTTTGGACTCCAAGGATCGTGATTCGTGAAGATTTACAAAAAAAAATCTATTTTTTGGATGATTAAAATACTTTCTCTATAGCTCTATGTGCGCGAGAAAGTGAAAGTTAATTCAGAAATCTACTTAACCACATTAATTTTTATTGCTTTCGCTTGCATCTTCCTTATTATCCATAAAAATGTCAACCGTCTCCATCCAGGACTTCTTCTTAGCATCCCTGTTGGCATACAGTTTTGACGACATGTCCCATATTGCAGGTCTACACTCAATTTCTAATATAAATTATTGTTCTGTATCGAATTTATTCACAATACTCATCATGCACCATGCACGTCTTATCTGTATAAAACACTCCACTGGACTGGCAGCGCTGCCGGGAGCTTTAGTGTGCACAGTTCAGCAACAGACAATGGACTGACGTGGGACGTGGTGACGACACCAGTCGACCAGTCTGGTGTCTTTGAAAATCGCATCCCCCAGCCACCGCATTCTTGGAAGCACAGTCAGTCGGGCCACAAATGCTCAGCGTGATGTACTCCAATGTCATGCATGCATGCTAACGCGATGCAGCCACCATAGAATCCTAAAGAGTCCTACCGTCTGACGAGTCCTGGGCTTGCGCGGGCATCATAAACACGTTTCTGACAAATAGATGTCTTTATAATCCAAATAATTCTTTAAAGTGGGCCTTGTGGCTTAGTGGTTAGATGCTGGGTTTCTGATACGTCAGGCCGGGTTCGATTCCGGTGGCAAGATATGCTTTTTTTAAGGTTATGTTTGTAAAACTTTTTTTTCTTGATTTTGGGCATGCCTTGGGTTAGTTTCGTTTGATTGCGCCCCGGAGCGAGCAAAGCGAGCGGAGGGCATTGCACGAAGTGAAAAAAAATATAATGTAAACGTAAACATTATGATGCGGCGCAGCCCAGGCGGTAGGACTCGTTAGGATCTTTAAGAATAAAATATATGCGTGCCGCCGCGGAGAGTGAAGCTTCTTATCGTATAGTTAATGTTCGGTGGTCAGGGTAACCTCCGCCTCACTGAGAAAGATAAGCTGCTGATGGTCCGCGCTGTACTTCGTAACATCAGTTTACAAACTGCCTGATACGAGGTTTAATTTCACAAATCCTAAATGATTTCGGCTACCAAAGCCCAATACCTACATAATCGGTGAGTACAACTGCCCAAGTGAAACTGACGACAATTGAGTTGATCTGGAAAACATGGACTGAGACAAATGACCTACAGCTAATCCATGACCCAAAGCTGTCTTCCTCTTTTAACAGTGGTAGATGGAAAAAAGGCTATAATCCTGACAACAATCACGTGCTGCTGCTGCTTCTGTCTCGTGGCTTGATTGAAATTAAGGTAGTGGTCACATCATACATTAACAATATATATTATATTTTAAAGCTAAGTGCAAAGACTACTGTAGAGTATATAACATTATATAGACATGGGCCGCATCCTGTATTAACTTGGTCGGTGAGACTGTTGGGTGGTATGTTTAGAAGTATTAATTAAAAATATTTCACAGAACACTCGACATCATATTGCGCTTAATAATGTGTAGTGTTTTTATCACTTTTCTTGTTCGTATTACTGATTACTGCACAAAAATTTCCCAAACTTAGTAATTCCTTTAACAATGTCGTGTGACAAGACGACAAGTTGCTTCTGTACTTTATCGAGGAACATGTCCATATATCTGGCAAAGTTTCCGGAAAAGATGTGCTTTTTCTTTCGAGTAGACGCCGCTTAACTTTCGCGACAATAAAACTAACAAAAACTATAAAGGGACAAGAAAAATCACTTTGAAATTTTAACACGTTTTCACGATACCAGCCAAGAGATTTGCAATGGATCGGCGGGGATCCATGTTATATGTATTTTCATCGATTTATTTATTTATTTAACGGGGTTTGCATACAAATAAATATATATATTATGCATATGGCATAAAAATAGACATTTAACAAACAAAGAACATTAGGTTATATCTTCTATCAAAGAAAATAGTAAGTACACAATAAAAAAATCGCTCTCATGCAAATGCGTGAATCGTGAGAGACGCTGCTTCGTTGTAATTACTAGTGATTAGTGAATCAACACCTCTGAACTAGAACGCCTGATATCTGAATTTAAGATGGCGTCGCTGGTAGGGAGCAGGCTCTGGCAATGAAAAACGTATTAATTCATATATAAACTAGTTTTGTTACTGTTTAACTTCAAAAATATACATACCTTAATTTTTTTATATAGTTAATTACATGCCATATACCTAAATAACAACAAAAAATCGTTTGGGATACATACCCATCACAGAAAGGAATATAATAATTATTATAATAACTTGTTTACCGATTATAATATGCTACGCTATACAGTAGTTTGTTTAAAATATATCTTGAAGTAAATATAAACTAAAACAAGAATACATAGTTACTTAGATATTTTTTAAAGACGGTTTCCAGAACTGCATAGAAAATTTATATGCATCGAAAATAAAATGCTACGAAATAGGACGGTCGTATTTAGAAGTGGTTTTTAATAAATATGTTCTTTTTAAAATGCCGATGCTAAATATCGCTTACAAACCTTCAACAGAACGTTGTTCGGTAAGTTGTTTTAGGAAATAAACAGCTTCAATAAGAACTTTCTCTACAGTATTAACATCATATACTTCAAGAGGTAGGATAAGTTGGCTTTTGCTTTGATATACAGTTTTGTTGACAGCAGCACCCATTTGCTCTATAAACAGATTCTCGGAAGCAAAGACAATAAAGTTTAAGTAAGTTTGAGGAGCTTTATCAACATTAACAAAACATGTATTATGTTTGCCCTTTGGTATCAACTAGCACTTATTAAGCTGGGTTTTTATTATTTTGCTGTATGCTTCATGCCTTTTTGCTTGGGGGGCACTCTCTTTTAGATTTTTGGGGTTTTAATAAGTGGCTAAGATAATTAGGCAAGATACTTGGTACTGCATCGAAGTTGTAACCTGTTTTATTTGCTAATTGCTAATTCAGCTGGTCCATATGCCTAGCTCACTCAGCCGTTTGTAGTTTTGTTCTTTTTCAAGACGTGGGTTAAAGTTTATGGCAGCTAGTTTAGGTTAGTGGCGGGCGCCACTAAATCTTTACTGCATGAAAATCGGATTATATAATTTAGAAAAAATACCCTGTGAAAAAGAATAAAAAAAATAGAATGAGATTGCATTATAGCGTAAATGCAGTTTCCAAAATAAACACCAGGGATACAAACAACCAGTTTATTAAAAAAAGAATACTACTTGGGTAGAACAATCTACTTTCTTAAAATATAGAACATTTTCTGAGTACTGATGGTTAATATTATGCTAAAGAACCTTATGGAATGTTATTTAAGCTGACCTACTTATGCCACAGGTGGTAATTAATCTTAAAATTACAATTCTAATAATTCCTATGGTAATTAAGTTTCATCTTGACACTCTAACACTAGAAATTACAATAATCAAGTATCAATTGTACGATCTAGGCCTGGTGCTCACTGCGATAGTGCGATAAAACTTCAAATCAAAGAGTAGCACTAGTTACGGTACTTTAGCAAGTCTCTGATCAATAACCAATTACTATATAAAACTCTCAATAAATTACCTCGATACTACGTAACGAGGGGAGTTATCTTGAAAAGAATATTTTAATATTACCCAGTTACTATTGCTTAAATATGTAACAATTTATATATTAAAATTAAGAAACAAATATCCACTAAACTACGCTTCGCTTATTCCCTTGGCAGCTGGAATATAGAACTTCTAAAATGTTTTAGAAATGCTAAACTAAAAGGAATTTACTGAATAAAATAAATAGAAATAAATATAACTGCACCAAGTAAGGAGAGTTGAGCTCAGTTCTACCGATATCAAGGCGAAACGTTCAATAATAGGGTTTAAATAGTTTTAATTAATTTTCAACCACGGGTTTGACAAGCAGATACAATAAACTTAATGGCCTAATTCTATAACATATTTTAGGTATTAACGAGAATGAAAGCGATAAAAGGTTGGCACTGTTGGCAGGGCGTTAGAGGACTGCCTTTTACAAAAAATAACACTAGATAAGGTTAGAGAACTGAACCACAGTATCTCTTGAAGTAATATTTCAGAATATACTTCTCGGTAATTGTCTTTAGAGTTCCCACTAGGAAAATTGAAGATATTAGCACGATAGAGCAAGAACTAAATTATAGATACAGGTAGAGCTAACACTTAATAGTTTAAATAGATCCTACCAGGACTCGCCGGTACCTTCAGCCTTCCGTATGTGAAAAGCTACTGGACTGGACTCCAGTGTAGATAAACGAGCTAGGTGGACCTCTCAGCTGGGAAGATAACTTTCTCCACAAAATTCTCGGCCTGGCCCACTTCAGGCTCCTGTTCAAGGAAGGAATTTCCTAGAGTGAGTAAATGGGCATCAGTCCCTTGGAAAGACCCTGGTGAAATGATAAACGAATTTTTTAGCCATCTACTAAAAACCAGCTGGGTCGAACTTACCTTTTAAAATAAAAGGGTATCACACCGCTTTTCACACGATGTTTCACAAGAGCATAGCCGGCACCCTAACAAAAGATACGCGTTATTAGGCTTTGTAATATTAACATAAAAATGCTATCTGGCAATCATCAACCAGCAGTTGAAAACTTAATTGCCATAAGGCACCAATGCACCATCGTGGACGGAAGTCCAAACGAGAAGAGCCTTCAATTATAACTTTCGTCGATATATCCTATTTTCATGCGCATCGTCGGAATTACAATTTAACGGATACACAGATAAAATCGCGATATAATATTCATATACAATTACAACGTTACAAAGTATCAAAAATAATTATTAAAAAAATTAAAATTTTTATTTATATTCCATAATATGGGATATCACCATTAGATCGAGCAGAAAAAGTGGAAATGCAAAAGTGCTATTCAATTTGAAATCCGTTTCTAAATAAACTCAGGAAAAAATAAAACGTTTTTCCAATATTTCGTTTTTTTCCGGATATCTCCGAAAATACTTGTAGTTTTAAGACTCTCGAAACGGCATATTGTTAGGCGCCTAAATGCGCAATTTTACCCCATCTTTTTCTGTTCCGGGACAATACTTCAAAGGTGCCGACCGAGACACTCCCAGCTGATTGCTGTACTAAGCTGTGACTATGCCATATTAACTGCTTCTGATTAGTGGATTAACGTCACTTTCACTTTATCTACGGTCCAATCAGTTTATTTCAGCAAGTCTAGATGGTCTAGTGGTCATATTCTGTGTTTGTAATATATGTTTCCTTTATTTTTTGAGCTAGTTTCAGTTAGTTTTGTCTGGTTGAAGAGTTAACAGTACTCTAAAGTGACGTTAACCCACCAATCAGAAGCTGCTAATATAGCATAGTGCCGCAGGACCGTAAAGGATAGTATTACGCTTATGATTATGAATGCAAAGCCTACGCAAACCTACGATACAGCGGAAATCTACACCAAAGAAAATTATATTATAAATTTTAGTTTGAACGCAGGCTCGCGATGTTCATATTGCGATGGACGCCGGCTTCCTAGAGCGGGCGTCCATTTAGGGGTTTCAAACATAACATTGAATAAATAGTTCTTCTATCACTCTAATCACATAGAACTATAGCCAAAATCTAGTGCAGCGAGCCATTAAACAGCAGATGGAATAATCTCAAGCCTTTGAATTGCCAGAATACGCTCTCTGCATGCCACAACGATATTGGACGGTCTGGTACGCGGCCCTGCATTCGCATTGGGGTGAGAGTAGTCTTCATCATTTGGTAAATTATCTGCGCATAGTCCGTGTCCTGTACGTATTCTCTTGATCCCTTCCACAGTTGTCGTGGCAGTTCAAATCCAGGTAGAACCTGGATCGGAAATATTGAATTGCGAATATCGGGAAGTAATCTTTCTATCCATTTTTCCAACCGCTAGAAACTAAGATTGTAGTCTGTTCTACTAGTAAAATTGGATGGTGTGATGATTTGGAGCGTTTTATTCTTAGATGCGATGCGATAAGTCATCGTAAATGGGCAGTTGGAGGTTGCTCATTATTTTGCGATGTTCCCTCACTGGTGCCTTCTGTCTTCCTAAGTCAGGTGGTGCGATATTGCTTAAAAACAGAAACCAATAGGGGATTTAATACAGCCTGCAATAACTGTTCTCATTGCCATTAATTGGACAGCAATCTTCTTATTGTAATTTTACCAATGGAAACGGTGAGTACGCATTGTCATCTATCGCCGCTTATTAGAATTGAAGTAAATTACAGCAAATTCTGTTTTTATTATGCGCATTTTAAAATCCTTTACACAAATAGAGCACTATGTAAAAATCGACCTCTCCTATTGGTCGATCCGCATAGCCCTCCCTCCGCTCGCTTCGCTCGCTACGGGGGCTCAAGAAAAGGAAACTAACCAGGTGCTAACCCAAACTAACCCAAGACATACCCAAAACCAAGAAAGAAACATAATCTTAAAAAGAAAATAAAAAAGCAACGGGGTTTGAACCCGGACCGTCCAGGTGAGGCCCAGCCATCTAAACCTCTCGACCACGAGAGCTCTTGCCCCAAATTGATTGCATCACGAAGACATATTGTAATACGAGATGGATCAACCAATAGGAGAGGTCGATTTTTACATAGTGCTCTATTTGCGTGCTGCGTTGCGCAAAAAAGGAAAGAACACTGTAAACGGGCCTAGGTGCCCTAGATCTTCTATGGTTCATTACACGTTAATGATTTAGTGTATTTATAGCTACGCCCTAACTTGCAATAACTTAATTAAGTATTCCAAAGAAAATAATTGCGTGCTAATATTTTATTACCAAAAGCATTAAGCAATATTACAAAAGACTGTGATGTAAATACTTACTACAATTAATAAATCCACTCCTGGATAAGGAGTGTAAGGAACTCGAAATGATCAATGCTTACAATTTTATTTAGTGACTCAGCGGTCAAAATACTGGCAGCAGTGCCGTACATTTTATTCGTGTATCTAAAAAATTAACGTTTTTTTTTATATCCAAACGGCAATTTAGTCAAACAACGATATTATGATTGAATATAAAGCAAGATTACAATAAAGTGGGAATATTGTACCAGAGAGAATGATATTATAATTTTCTTCGTTTGTACGCTTGTCGAGCTATTTTGAATACGGGCTCGCGCGCGATTCGGCAACATTGGGATCTCATATTCCGATGGACGCCGGCTTCGTAGAACGTGTTTCCATGTCCATTTAGGAGTTCTATTATATTTTTTTGGTATGACATAATTTTGAGTATAGTTCGTAGTTACACGGAGCCAAACTGTTTTCGATCTACGCCTAAACAACTGAATTGTTGTTCGTCATAATCCAGCAACCCACTAACAAATTTTCGGATTTGCGTTGCGTGGAATTACTATGTTTATAAAATTAATTCATATACCATATCCTCTGAGTACATATTTTTAATAGTCTTTTGTATTAAAGACGTTAATTTATATATTACTAATAGTACAAAACCTCCACGCAAACAATATCGATATTTTTGAAATTTGAAAGACCTAAATAATTGAGCAGCGTCGGTCACACCAGTGGCTTACCACCAAATTTAAAATTGATCTTTCAATGTGCAATTTCCCGCTGCCCCTTGCCGCAGAACGCTTTCTCGGATCTAAATAGCTTTGGTTATGCCACGTCGCGTCGTCTTGTACATCAAAACAATTTCCATACATCGATCATCGATTTTGCTTAGGACACACTGTACATTTAAATTTTTCACTGGTTTCCTTCGTCATAATTTTAACAGCTAAGTGGGTCGATGGTACTTTCAAACCGAGCATATCTCCAGATGACACTCTATGACTTAAACAAACAATTTTCCGCATTTGAGAGCAGTTCGCCGTTGATCAAATAATATACTAAGCTTTTAAACTCGAAATTGTCTAATTAGTAAGTTTGCCGGCAATTACTTGAATCAGTGCTAATTGAATTTCCAGTTTTTAAGCCCGGAGTGCATGTCCGCTTTGCAGATTTTAATTGCACGGAACGACAATACGCTGCTTTTTAAATTGGTCGTAACTGTAACGATCTCTTTGTTTGTACGTTATCAGCTTTAGAGACCAATATTTCACGTATGACGTATGCACAGGTTTTATAAAATGTGTAATAAAGGTTTGGAATTAAATATGTTAAATAAGTTTCAGCTATAATTAGGTGTCTTTCTGCTGTGTGTAAGAGCTTACGGAGCTTCTAGTGACGTTTGCAATGTTGCGGAGTACACACAATTTTTTTACCGATTAATATAATATATTTTCTTTTAAATGAGACACCCTGCATTATTCAACAACATGATTCCTTAAAGAATTCAAAATGATTTTGACATTAAGGGGATCCTGGGTATGATCAACCGCAGGGGAAAATACAACCATTGTGTATTTATTTTGAATTTACGGCGCAGTCCCACCTTTACTGTTTACTATTTAGTCCGACCCTACTCAATACCTCCTACAGAAAGGCCTGACGGCTTACGCCTGACGTCATAAAATGTAGGCAAAAGTTATTTACAGGCGTATAATTAAAGTGGAATTTCTTTTAAAATATCACAGTTAAAATAGACATTTTAGATGCAAAATTCTCAAAAAATGTATTAAAAACTTGCTTTTTCTATAAATTTAATTTTTTATATATAGTTTGAAACGCAACTGGGCTAATATTACTTTAAGCGCGACTATCATGACTCAATGTTTATTACTCAATTTTTTTCAATCAATAATTATATTGCAGTATACTTACCTTTTTTTGCATACATATATAATATTTAAGGGCTTCCGGTTAAAACAAAGCTGCGAGTCATGAACTCAGCCCTTAGACGCGCCTCATTCGATTGTTTTTAAAGGTTAATGAAATTTCAAAGCAAAAACCTCTGAATAACCAGTTTATCAAAATAGGTAGGTAGTAAAATGTCACTATAGGTATAAAGATGTCATAATAGATAATATTAATGTCAAATTTGGCAGTGTGTTTTCTCCATCCAAAGGACCCCGCAATATTTAAATGGAACTTAGGTATGTTATTAGGGATGTCCTAAGCATCATTTCTTACCAACCTTGTATGTGCCACGGGTGAATCGGTGTTAGCTGTCAAAAATTGGAATCTAATATCCAAAAGCAGACTAAGTACGACAGATCCTGATGATCGAGATTTCGATTTCTACTTAGTCGACTAAGGCAAATCGAATAATTTCAACCATATTGGCACCTATCAAATCGCTGCCAAACAACAGCACTCATCCTTTTCAGTTTTTGATGTTTTATGATATGTCATTTCTCCTTTTTGACTTGTATGAAAATTGTGCGTTAAAAAAAAAAAAATGACGGAGCTTTCAGAATATGTCATTTGTTTTAATAGAAAGAAATACTTAAATATGGCTCTTTCATTTTAAGGCAGCTTATTTATGATAAAACATGAAAATGCTTTATACAGGTTTCAGATTTTATTTTTTGGGGTAGATTGAGTAAATTATTGGGTTCTAATATTTTTTATTAAAAGTCTCCGGTCCCTCGTTTTTACTCAAAAGATTATCATTATATTTAGAACAATAATTAGAAGTGTATTTAAAATGTTGCCAAGAAAAATGTTTCAAATATCAATTTTTAGGTGATGACAATTTTCAATAGAAGCCAAAGGCTGTTTTCATTTAGATAGTTTAACAAGAGCTCAAAATTAAAATAATTTTTATTGTAAAAATCCGAAAATTTATCTTTGAACTTATTAACCAGTTTTTCTAAATATAATAGGCTGCAGAAACTATGGCCATAAGAAAACATAATTCATATTAAAACAGTATTTGGTAAGTATCACTTATCAAAAAAACGCCTAACAATATAAATTGTATACCTAAATATACAACGAAATATTAGGTACAAGTTCCACGCACTTAAAAGCACATAGGTACATATTTCCGATTTCAAAAAAATGCAAAAAGTATAAACTAATTGCGGCAGGTAGGAGCCATTATCGTGAAATTCTCAAATCAATCGTTTGATACACATTTCAGTCTATTGCGGTATTTTGTTTTTGTATGCTGAAAGTCCCGTTTTGCACAAGTACGTTGTTGGGAACCGCAGAACATTCAAAGCCTCTGAGGCAAGTTGTTGATATTCATCAAGAACCCTGCACCAAAAATCATTTAGTGAAATTGTTTTGAACAATGATTCCATGCTTATGTCCGATGACATTTCTAAAAATGATTCATAGAACTGATTTGACATATTTTCAGGCTTCTGCAATTTGGATGAAATAGGGTTTAGAATCCATGAGTTTATTTTCAGTTTCGTATTCTGTTCTTCAGGAAAGTAAGATTCAAAAGTCGCTCGCAGACCATTGAGATATCACACCAATTCAAGAAATGTTTCATTTTGAAATACTTCTGTATCACTAAGACTAAGGTGACTAAGGAACTCACTTAGCAATGAAAAACTTTCTATTTCTCTATTACCAAAACAAGTAATCCAAAAATTTAATTTTCTTTTAAACGCGGTTATCTTGTTGTTAGCATTGAAAACTGTTGTCTGTTCTCCTTGTAGTGATAGGTTTAATTCGTTAAGTTTTCCAAACATGTCTGCTAAAAATGCTAGTCTAAATAACCAGTTTTTATCAGACAAAAGGTCATTTAAATTAAAAGGAATATCTGTAAGAAAAGCTTCTAATTCTGTTCTTAGTTCAAAAAGCCTTGTCAAGGTTTTACCCCGAGACAACCATCTCACTTCAGTATGGAGCAGTAGCGTTTTATGATTGCTACCATAATCTTCACATAATATTTAGAACAATCGAAATAATTGCAGTGGACGTGACTTGACAATATTCATCATTCCAACCGAGTTGGTTTTCTTCAAAAAATATGTTAATCGTGTTAAAAATGTCTTCTCCGGTTGTGTTATTAGGCAGCGATGAGCACATAAGCATGTCTTCTTCGAGTGAATGTTTATATGGATATCGCACAATTACTAGCAAGATGGCCAGTCCAGCAACATCAGTCGACTCATCCATTTGCAATACGAATTTGTTATTTTGAAGCCGTGCAACCAGTTCTTGTTTTATGTATCCTGCGAGATCTCCAATCTGGCGCGAAGTTGTATCGTTTGAAAGCAGCACTGTAAAAAGATGCTCTGCACATTTTTCATCGAGCATACAATGTGTTATGTTGACCACACATGGTTTTATTAACTTTTCAGCGATAGTGTGCGATTCTCCTGCTTGGGCAATACGGTAACTAACCAAATACGACGCCACCATGGCCTTTTCATCCACAGTCTGAGTCGCATACATAGTTCACACCTCATACTTTCGTTTTTTCGCCTTTAGTGTGTCATTAGATGTTTTACTACTTGAACTTGAAACCATAGGACTAGAACTTGACGCCGTCAATATCACTTTGATTTGAATTTGACGCATCATCCAAGCAAACCACTTGTGAACCCTCCGTGGATGATTTTATTTTTATTGCAACACCGCTAAGCCAACGCTCCATTCTTCTTTAACAGTAATTTCATTTGGCTAATTTTGTGACAAATAGAATCTCTTCACGCACGAAATACAAGACTTTACAACCACTACGAACAACAGAAGCGAATATAAAATAGTGAGCGTGGTACGAGTAAATTTTGCGCCAAACAATAATGTTTTATATTATTATTATTATACAACCATCGAATCATCTCGAATTTCCCAGACTCTTCGGACAGCCAGACTACGCGTCAACGAGAAGCGGCGCGGCGAACCGAGGTCATTCGATTGCTTATAGTCCGGGAGCGAATGGTGACGTATGTGTATGGATGTAATAGATCGGCCGCTTACTTAACAATATATTAAATTTGCGTATATGTACCCGTAAAACCTATAAGTAGTCGTTTCGTTTTGGTAGTGTTTCAGAGTCGATCTTGGTCGATTTTCTAAATAAAAAGAGATGTGCTCTTAGGCACTAAAATTTACCATAGGGCTAGTTCTAAAATCATTAGGTAAATAAAACAAAAAGCTTTAGCATTATATGAATATTTTAATAAGTTAGTTTACGTGAAAATAACTAGAAGCTCATAAATACACAAAATATAAACAGTGAATTATTGTACGTAGTCAGTGCTACGATATGAACAAAAAAATCAAGACAACTTTATCAAAAAAGGCAGGTCCAACTGACAACATAACCTATATATTTAATCTTATCGAATAAGAATCTTCCTAATTGGCTTAATACGAAAGCACGTTTAAGCACGATGTTTATGGTTACAATAA
The DNA here is from genome assembly GCA_016904865.1 of Pissodes strobi. Classification (NCBI taxonomy): domain Eukaryota; kingdom Metazoa; phylum Arthropoda; class Insecta; order Coleoptera; family Curculionidae; genus Pissodes; species Pissodes strobi. The sequence continues at coordinate 167,948 of MU182278.1, read as the reverse complement.
GAGCTTGCTAGAAAAATGATACTTAAGAAGTCTTATACAAACCCTCAAATAAAGCTAATTAGTACAATCAACATCTAAAAAAGACGAAATAAAATTTGTAAAAATGTATTAACAGTACTGAACGCAAAATAAAATAAAGTACAGTTCAAATCTGGGGTTAGAATAACTTAACTCACTAAGTTTTTTCATTAAATAAGATAATAATTCGTCTATACCACTCCTTAGACTTACTTTTGTTTGCAAAAGTTGCACTGAGGAAAATCCTATCTAAATTGTAGGACAATGTGGCAATAGCGCAAATTTTTGGGGAACTTTAATTTCTTTGTAACCATCGGCGGACTTCTAATGATGGTAGTTTGTTCTAAAAGAAGAGAATTTATGTCAGCAAGATGAATTGTGAAAATAATAAACGGGCACGAATTACACTTCCAACGAAAAATAATTTTTATTAAACATAATTTATAGTTTTAAGAAGGTGATTGAGAACCAAAAGACTGATTCCGAAAGGCGAGACGGGGGAAAGTATTACAAAAATATTTAACACTCAAAGCAAGGAAAGTTATCCAAGGAGCGAAGATTCTCTACAAAAATACTAGGACAATACGAGTATAAATAAAACTGTTAGAAAGGAACTGGCTGAAGAGAAAAATTAAAAGAACACTGGAGGAGGATCCACAATGATAAATAGTGACTCAGTAAAAGATTTGCTGTTAGAATAGAATAGTAAATAATAAAACAGTATTTTGATTAAATAATCTTTTTGATGGGGATGCTCAACAGGACACTATCAATAAGGCTAGGCAGGAGGCAATAACTTCGGGTCTTCCTAAATCTCCAAATGTTGAACTAACAGACGAGCTTATGGAGAATGATTTTAATTTTGAAGCCTGCCAGTTGTTACGAGATTACATTTATAGAACATTGCAGGAAGAAGTTCAAAAACCCAAAACAAACAGCACACATCTAATAATTGAAGAGGAATTATTTCAAAGAAAACTCCGGTTAAACGAGTAAGTTACAAAAATTATTTTTTTTAGGGTACCAATGCAGGCTATTTATGACAATAAGCTTCTTCTGGTCTCAGATGCACATGGACAAAAAGACGAAGGCCAAATACCTATAGAACAATCATCTAGTCATTTAGCTGATAATTTTTATGGCAGTGGCACACACACTAAAGGGAGATCCTATGGCACTCGACGAGCGGTATGAGTGCGAAGATGTTGATTGACACGGTTCTTGAATAGCTGCAGGTTGTAATTTGGGGGAAACATATGTCCTGGGACTGAGTTCCACAGTGATGCAGTGCGCCAGACAGAGGAGTCCTTGTAGAGCGATGTTCTAGGTGTTTCTAGTTATACGACGTGTCGTACTGTTGTGACTGCCTGACAGGCGTTGCTGGAGGAGGGAGAGGGGACGGCGGGCTAAATCCTGGGAATATAACACAGGGAGATCTCGGCCAAATGTTTGCGGTGTTCCAGACTATCCAGATCCCGGGTCACCTCCAGGTCGCCGACGAGGCGTACAGCACTTAGGGTGTGCTTTAGTGCGGCACCCCAGAAATATTCAAAGTCTAGTCAAATTGAAACGCGATTTTTATTTTTAATCCAATAAAAAAAGAAGCAAGAGCGAGAAATACAGTTTAAAGAAGTATAATTGCCAAACATTTTAAAAGGTGGTACTAAATATAAAATAACAAACCTTAGGGTATATTCTAGGTCGTCGAGCCAGCTCATGAAAAGCGGACCATCAGTCCGGCAGACTGTTTTGTCCCACCTATTCTGCTCCAACCATTGTTCTGCAGTTTACAGGAACGTAGGCTTTGGTTGTTCTACCGACATCCTAATCATCAAACCAAACTCAAGAGTTGCTGCTCACATGAGCGCAGTTTCGTGAAAGGATACCCGTCTAAAGTACTCAAGTCGAATCTACAATAGAACTGTCAAAATTCTAAGTCAAGTGATTTCATAAGTTAAATAGCTACAATGCCTTAAAGTGCTGAGTGAAATTAGGATAAAGAAGAGCACTTAAATAACTACCTAATGAAATTACCAAAGCTAACCATAAATTAAAATACAACACCGCTCCTAAAGTACTCCATTATAAAACAGGGACCGAGACCTATGCACAACTGAAACCATACCTCAACCAAAAGAACATGCGTATCTTAGTGATCAGGTATAGTGTAAATTCATTAAGTCGTTGACCAATAGACATTGTTATGGTTTTACTGAAGTGCGTTCTTTATCATCTCTTCCCACCTGGCGTAGTGTAGACCGATCCTGAGTTGAGGTATGGTTTGAATTGTTTATAGGCCTTGGCCCCTGTTCCATAATAAAGTTCTTTAAGAGCGGTGTTGTGTTTTAATTTTTGGTTAGCTTTGGTTATTTCATTAGGTAATTATTTAAATGTTCTTAGTTTATCTTAATTTTACTCAGCACTTTAAGACATAGTAACGATTTAACTTTTAAAATCACTTGACTTAGAATGTTGACAAATCTATCGTAGATTCGACTTAGCACTTTAGACAGGTATCCCTCATGAAACTGCGCTCCTGTGAGCAGCACCTCTTGAGTTAAGTTTGATGATTAGGATATTGGTGGATCAACTCTATGAACTGCATAACAATGGTTAGAACGGAATAGGTGGGAGACAAAAGTCTGTCGGACTTATGCGATGGTCCGCTTGAATATTTATATAATAAGCTCTGCTGACCATTGCAAATTTAAGGCTAATAATTGCCTGCGTTATTCGCTCGCGTTGTTTAAAATTTATCTTGGATGTTTACATAATATTTCCCAAGTTCAAACTCAGGACAGAGTGATATTTAGTTAATAGTTTATTCGTATAATGTCATGCTTAATTTCATATTTTTCTTGATTCATACCATATTTTGCATATATTTTTTAATTTCTTAAATGTGTTTTATAATTTTTGCTGCATTTATTTTATTTTACCTTTCTTTAGTGTATAGTTTTCTTTTATTTTTATCTTTTTTCCACTATTTCCTATAAAACATGCTCTTGGAATAGAAACTAACCTAAACTTAATTTGCCGTGGAATTTTAACAATAACAAAATTTTAATAATAAGACTGGCTTATCTTATTTATAAAAATGACATGCTATGTTTGACTGCCATTATTATCATAGCAATACTTCAGAATCGTATTATTTCTATTATTTTCAGCTCACTACAAAAAAATCCTCGGGCCGCCACTGGTTCTCAACATATCCCTACAAAGGGTCTAAGGAGATTTCAAACTAGACAAATAATCGAACTCACTGAAAAATACATTCCCGTTCCCGATTGGCAACCAATTTATTTGTAAGCAACTACACAAACAAGGGCACCGAAAAAATTTCGTCAATTGCTCAGTACTGTAGTAACACGGCAGGATTTTCATGGATTTTCCCGCTCCTGTCGGCAGGATAATTGTATTTAGTTAATTTGCAGCACGTTCACGCTGCCGGAATTAGCGTGAATCCAGCAGGATTACTATTTGATTGTTTCGTCACGTTGGCAACATTCGGGAATAGAGGATTTACGACATTTTAGAGCGAGCTAAACTAGGAATAATCAAATGCTGAAATTGTCAGGTATTAGGTGTTAATTAGCCCGATGGCTTCGATGTGAAGCCATCGTTACTAGATGTTGTTTATTTTCTAAATGTTTACCGTGTTTTCGGACTATATTTGGCAACACGGAGTTGAGTTCTGCGTATTAATTAGGGTCCTTTCTCCTTCTAAATACCCTGATTCGACAAACAACCGAATATCTTCCTAAAACGTGTACGGTCGATTCACATTTAATATGCATAGCTAAAAGGAGATTTTCGCGTTGTTGAGTTATTCCAAAGAATGTCTTTGCTAATATCACCAGTATTATTGTAGGTTAAGCAATGCAGGTAAATACTTTTGGTTTTAAGTATATTCAAAATAACTTTACAGTGTGTGGATAGTCAAATTCTAATTGTACATCCGCATCCCTTTGTTTGAATCATTCTCTCGTACGGCCCTGCACGTAACTGAACTTATTAGTACTTAAATAATTTTAGTTCGCTATACGAACTATTGAAACTATATTTGAGAACTATTTACGTTACGACCGTTTCAAAATAGTTCCACAACCCTTCCTGTATATCTTGGCAATCTCGCATGGCGGCATGAAGACAATAAAATAATCGTATCAAGTAACGAAATGGTCTATATCTGTACCATTCTGTTCTAGGCAGAGAATTTCCTTGTACACGCAACATCCTACTTACCCATTCATTAGAATACAAAAGGGCGGATAGTCGGGGGTTAATAAAATTAACCTAGCTAACCTTTGTTTCTCTAAATATTTAGGAAACTTCAGGAAACTATTCATGTTCCGGAAATAATTAGAATTATTATAGATGACATAGGCGTAACCAATATTAACTGTTCCATGGGTAGATATACAGTGACTATACATAAATACAAAGTGTTCATCTCCCAGTTACTTATAATCTAAGATGAAAAGATTAATCCGATTCGATGTAAATTGGATTTCCAAGCCTGTTAAAAGGTCCAAAATGTCAATTGTTAAATGTCAGTGTCTTGAATTTTAGTTTTGAGAATTTTAAGTAGATTTTGGTATGCAAGATATTCCACTTAAAAAAGTGTGCTTAAGACCACACGACAGAAGTGAAGGCTTCAGTGAGGCGAGAATAATATTATGAAATACATGATTTTTTTTGTGTACCTGATATTTTGAAATTATTGGCCACAACTTCAGTGTTTAAAGCAAAATTTTACCTAGAAATCCAGCATGATATTGTCGGAAATCGCTGTTTATCGCTTGAAAAACGTCCAAATTCTTCGATCCTAGTCCATCTTCAAATCGTTTTAAATAAGATTTCGGGCAAATAAATCTACTTAAGTACTTACCACAAAAAGTATACGCATCGATAGTAAAATTTTACCTTGAAGTCTGCCACAACATCCACCAGAAATTGCTTCTAATTATCAAAAAATGTTAACTTTTTCTGATCCTAGCCCATTTTTCCAGCTTCAAACCGTTTTCAATGAAGTGTCAGGCAATTGAATGTATAAATCTACAATTTTAACCTAAATGTCATATCAAAATTTTAAATTCCCAATAATGCATCAAAAGCAAAGCTATCTATTCAGATTTATAAAATTGCCGAAACATTGAAAACTTCGGATCTTTTTTTTGCATGTTTCAATTTAACCTCGATTTTTTTCGTTTTTCGCGATCTCGTACGGGAAATTGTTATAAAACTTTTTATAGCAAAGAACACAAAGTTTACGAATCTAGGATTGATTTCTTGAAAATGGCGATGCGTTGGCTAACACATACGCTTAAATTAGATTTTTTAAATTGAAAATCATAAAAAATTACCAGTTCCGCATTTTCAATTGGATATTCTGTTCTGCTCATACCCTCCTCTTTAATTACTGGGTTTTCCAGTAATAAAATATTAAGTGGTGACATGTCGTGTCAAAACTCAAAATGGCGAGAAGTCTAAATTCAACTATTTCACCCTATCTAAAGGTTTTGGCGTAGATTCCCATCAAGTACTCAGCTTTTCTAAAAAAACTTTTCCAAATGTTTACATTTTTCCATTTTGAAAAAAGAATTTCGACAGTTTTTCTCCTAGAAATTCCCTAATCGCAGTGGTAGATGTGGTCGACCTGCATCACCCAGTGAAATACCACCACATTGGTTTAGGTGGCGTGAAATGACCTCTGGTTCATGTTTCGTCACTATGCCTTTGTGATGCGGTTAGCAGGATGGAAAAGAAGAAATATTGCATGATTGCGCCTCCCAGATCAAAATACTCTGGAGGCAAAATAGCCTCCCATTCAGATCTCCGGATGGCGGCTAACGAGCAAATCAAGAACAAGCTCCTCAACTGTCCTTCTCAAAGACCTCAATCGTACCACTGACCAAAGACGATGGCTCAATAGCGGAAACGGCCAAAGAAAAGCGAACATTCTTGCCGAAATGTTGGCATCAAATTCTACCTTAGATGCTCAAGGAAAAACTTCCCCAACTATCCCGAGAGTGAATTCCTCAATTCCAGGTCTAATATTTCGCCAACGTGAACTGAAACGAATACTCAAAAGCCTAGACACTAACAAGGCCACAGGACCGGATGGCCTTCCCGCAATAGTGCTTAAGAAATGTGCTGCCGAGCTAACAGCTCCACTATGCACGCTTTTCTCTCTATCATACCGAACTGCATGCTTTCCTTCTTGCTGGCAATGTGCTCAGGTAGCAACCAATCTCGACGAAAGGTAAAAAAACGATTTCAGATAACTACCATTCAATTGCCTTAGTTCCAATCAAGTCCAAAGTCAACCAATCCCGACGAAAGGTAAAAGCTATTTCAAATAAATACCATTCAATTGCCTTAGTTCCAATTAAGTCCATCGAAGTCATGGAGGAACTCATTAACGAACAGCTCCTAAAATATCTCGCATCAGGCATCATAAGCGATCGCCAGTATGGCTTCCGCAAGCTCAGATCAACGGGAGATCTACTGACTTACGTGACCTACCTGTGAACCAAAGCCATCGAGAGCTACGGCGAATCTCGTGCAGTGGGTCTCGACATATCCAAAAAGCATTTGATAGGGTGTGACATGTCGGATTGTTAAGCAAACTGACAGCATACGGACTACCACCAGCACTGCTTCTATGGCTTTCCAATTTGTTAAGGAATCGAATCATTTCAGTTGAAATTAATGGACATCTCTTGCAGGAATTTAAAATCAATTCCGGAGTTTCGCAAGGGTGTATATTATCTCTCACACGGGTCCTGCTTTATATAAACGATCTCTTAGACATGACAAACAATTCCATTCACAACTTTGCACTGTTATATCCTCATTCATATCGCGGACTCCAATTGCGACGCGCTTTCTGTGTAATAATTTTTATTTTTATTTTTTTAAGAGAAAAAGATGTTAAATGCTCGTTGAGCTATGACGAGTTCCACCGAGATTAGTTAATGTTCACTTTCCGATTATACCAAATATCATCTGCTTACACCAATTACCCGGTAGGTCGGAGTGCAAGGCAAGCAAGCTGTAAAGTGAGCGCGCAATTTGCCCGCTGCTCAAAGGTGAAAGGTTCATTGGGCGCCACCGAGTTCGTTACGGACCAAACTGGAGATAATCGCGTTGTTCGTGGGACCTGCTGCAAGCCCTCCACTCGTCAAGATAAACCTTGCCGGTAGGAACGCTAAAAAGAATGCCACCGAATCAAGCCAAGATAAATAAACTGAACACTCCAGATGGTGAGCCAAATAAAACACGCCACAGATATGATTCTAATTATTTATTGTTCAACAAGAAACATGAATATAGTACAAAAGGTATTTTTACATTTTATAGAAGTTTATATTTAAGAATATCATAATTAGTGAAATTTTATAATTAGTCCTTAATAAATGAAAATGAAAGTATGAAAAAAGGTACATAAAATAGTCATGAGAGAGCTCAGTCAACGGATAAGGCGTTACAGATATGAAAACTTACTAATCATCCAATCAAAGCTAGTCCGAAACTCAAATATGATTTAAGAAATACTCCCAAAAACAAAAGGCAACAACCAACCGAGAAAGAGAAATTTGAGTTTGGACTTCCGCGCGGAATCGTGATCACGTATGCCGCTTAACGGATGTGGGCGCAAAAAAATTTACAAAAAAAATATTCCGGAATTAAATTTACGGTAACAACAAATGGGTAGGTAATTATCATTTAGCTGGTTTGTTGGCCGATCCTGCCAGCAACTAACTGCACCACGTCCAGCGGAAAGCCTCACACGGACGGCTTGTTCTGGACCCTTAGTTCATACCAGCGGGTAGGAGTGAACCCCACAAACCAAGCCGGGTGGCCGAACTACAAACGTCCGTCAAATCTAGCTGGAAACTATCTGTCTACCCCGGCGCCGGGTGGGTGGACCCTAGGAATGGAAACATTCCCTAGTAACGAGCCACACAAACCAGTGCATCGATTGCTTTTATATACTATCCTTACGAAAGAATAAAATTTTTAAAATTACATATTAAAAAGGTAAAACCCTATTTTCAGTCAAATTCAAAATGAATCCGAGGTTATATGAGAACAGAAAATAAATGAGAAAAGGACATCCGTTTAATATATTAGAGCAATCGAAGAACTACAACTATATCTTAATATTAATTATGCAGAAAACTAAAAAGGTTCAGGTCGCCCAAGGGAAGTCGACATCATCCGTTAAAAATAATATTACAGCATTTTTGGAAAGAGGAGAAAAAGAAGTCCAAGAATTTGGACAGAGTTCGGTACCGTAAACTAATTGTACATAACCGTTAAATCCAGTAAACGACAGCGGTAATACGGAAAAAGAAGATTAATAAATATGATTTTAGATTGTACAAAGTCTGGTACAGTGTAACACTTGCACCATATCGATAAACGAACAACACGTTATCTTGATGAAGAAAAAGTCATAAAATTGATTGTTACGAAATGTACTAAGCTTAGTACAATATAGTATTTGTACTACATTGATAAAAGGTGTTATCATACGGAAGATAAAGCTGTAATATCACGTTAATGAGTTGTACTAAGTGCAGTACAATACAATATTTGTACTACATTGATAAAATATGTTATCTTACGGATGAGAACGCTGTAAAATGGATTTCATGAACTGTACTAACTCTAGTGCAATATAATATTTGTACTACTTTAATAAAGGATGTTATCATACTGAAGAGAAAGCGGTAAAATGAATTTCATGAAGTGTACTAAGCCCAGTAAAATAAATTTTGTGCTACATTAATAAAAGATGTTATCATTCTTATAAAAGCAATAAAACAGATTTTAAGTATTGCACTAAATCTGGTAGGTACTAGATAATATTCATACCATATTGTATACTATGTATATACTTTAATGAAAAATTGTACTAAACAAATTTGACAAATAAATGGTCTGAACGACCTTCCAATATTAATATCAAATAGAAAGCATGTCTCTTCCTGTATTTTAATATTTCAAGAAAAGGGTTCAATAACGTAATAAGAATGAACGAAAATAAGACGTATACTGCATTCAGTAACGCAATCTGATGGCTCCTCTTAGTAACGGAAACTAATAATAAACAAAACTGCATTACCTAACAATTACCCACCGAATTTCCCTGTTTAGTGTCTGATTAAAAGTTGAAATCAATTACCCACACGAATCACTAGAAGTTAATTGCACGATCAATTATTAAAATTAAAGTTAAAAACAACAATTGCCCATTGAATCAATTCTAACTCCGGTAATCGAATAAATTTCCCAAATTAGCGGTTTTGGCATTAGTTGCAACTTATTGGTGTAGACAATAGGTGCCCTTGGTAAGGTAACGTAATAATCGATGGTTAAATTTTACAACCGCTGCTAATCCGCCTCAGAAAGGTCAAATAAATGACACTACTTAATTAATGAAAATCTACATTACATTGCGTCGGAAATAAAATAAAAACGATTAATTAGGCCAATCGCAAGACTCAGTCAATAAATATAACGACTATTCCATTCAAATATAAAAGCCCAAAAGCCTTAATCAATCTCTAATTAATATGACGTCATGCCGATCAATTAAGCTAATAAATCGAGTCCGATATCAATGAAAACGATTAACTGTATTAAACGCGAAACCCAGCAAATAAATAAAAAACTATGCCATCCGAACATAAAAGCCCATAAGCCTTAATTAATCTCTAATTAATATGACGTCACGCCGACCAATTAAGCTGCTAAATCGAGTCCGATATGAAAGAAAACAATTAATTGGATCAATCGCGAAGCCCAGCGAATAAATACAAAGGACTATGCCATCCGAATTTAAAAGCCTATAAGTTTTAATTAATCTCTAATTAATATGACGTCACGCCGATTAATTAAGCTACTAAATCGAGTCCGATATAAGTAAAAAGCAAAATAATACTCAAATGCAATTAATAAAGACCATGAGAAACAGAAAACATCTGCAAATGATAAAGAATGCATACCTCTAAAAATGAGGGCCAACGAACGAGACGCTAATCACACAATGGCTCCCAACACCGGGCAAAGCAAATCCCCAATCCTCGCCTAGCGAGTTATTCCCGCATCTACAGCACTAAAACTAACGAAAACAAATCGAAATGACCGATCCGGAAATTTCTATGTTGTTTGTCGATAAAATCCAACTAGGATGCCTGGGATTAAACCAGATTTAAATAAATCGACAATCCAACGGGAAAGCTTGACTAGAAAGTGCCGTAACTTACGAAGTAAAGCCAGGTGTCGCCGCGCGCATTTGCCAGGTGAAATCAGCGCGCAGGAATTTACTTCGCGACGTTTCTCGGCGAACCCATGGAACGGATCCCTTAAGACCACGCGAGAAAAATATAAAATCGAATTAAATATCGGATTTAAATGTCGTACTACGATCGGAGACCGGAATAGTATCAGGGGCATCCTAAAAATTCACTCATTCAGTTAGTGACCAAAACGGAATGTCACACAATGACTGCTGCTCGTTCCCAACGCGAGGGAGAAAATCAGATTGCTGCCATCAATTAGAATATGATCTATGATCGCCATAGTGGAATGGGCGAGGAAAACAATGTCCAGTATAACGCAGGAACAACTCAAGCAGCTGTCTTCTCAAAAAAAGCAAATACCGCAGGACCTGACTTCTGACTTATCAAAGACAGGATAAACACTGACTCTCGCCTCATCCATAAGCTTGCTGGGCATCAATGTAGAAAACAACATGTCTCGGCGTAATCACGTTACCAAAATCGCCAAGGCAGCATCACAAAAGCTAGGAGCAGTCTATGCAGTAAAAAAATTGTATACACCTTATCAGATCTTTCTGCTCTATAAGGCCCAGATAAGACCATCTCTGGAATACTGTTCCCATGTGTGGAGCTCGGCACCCAAACACTTGCTCAATATATTAGATTCCATACAGCAGAGTTGACTAAATACCTTGATATCTATGAACATCGGAGAAAAGTGGCAGACATTTCTCGTTACTATCGATTCTATTACGGAAAGTAGTAGTGCATAGACTGTGAGAATGTCTGTTTCTTTGAAAATCCCTTAGCATGACTCCCTATACCCCATTCTAAAAATGATGCAAATTGCTCCTTTTTGGCAAACAAATATCCTATGTATATTTGCTGATTCCCAAACCATATCTTAGTATCGACTCAAAATTAGAGATTACAACATTTTCCTTGTTTTCAAGTTCATGCATTTTGAGGCAACTCTAAAGCTAAAACAGATGCTATTTAATTTTTTAATAGTACAATCTACACGTGGATCCTACTCTAAAATCTGATCAATCCAAATACCGAGAAATATGGTGTATTCACCTAGAATGTCGCTGTTGCGGGATTCCTTTGGAGGACTGCCCTGCTCTCGAATGGACTTCCGAGTAACGTCTTTCCCGAAAACTATAACCTACAGCGCTTCAAGTACAACGTCCACCGTCTTCTCCGCACACGCACCGCTCGTTGAGTGGTATAGCATTTTCCTTTTGTGTGTATGCCTAGCATTAAAAAAAAAACGATCTATCGTCTCAGTTTTCTCAATTCTCGCGAAGTTTTCGGCGCTAGAAAGACCCAGAGAGACCTTTTTTACAAAAATATAAACACCTAAAAAAATACTCGCCATCAGGTATTTCAAAAAATTGTTCCAATTCATGTGAAATACTTCAATTATTCAAAAATTAACTTTTACCATTTTTAATTAACCTTGCAAATTATACGCCCAAATATTCGTGAAAATTTGTTATTGTCACGAAATTCCGAAGATAATTTACAACTCTCATATGCGATATCTTCAAAATTTATTTGCCAATTTTTATGAATTTTTTAATCTACTTTACACAATTATACGCTCACATATTCGAACCTCAGCTAGACCTACAGTGGAAAACCTTAATGTCTATTCTCACTCCAATCTTTAGCACAAAACACTAAACCCAAACCGCAAAAAAGTTGATTTTACAAATGCAGAAATTAAAGCATGCAAACAAGAGCTGGATGTCCTTTTAGTTTTAAACAGGCTTGAAAATGTTTATGCTGATGCATATAGAGCTAAAAAGCGATAATATAACAACTTACTGGCTAAATCGCGATCCCAAAATTACAGAAATCGCATTACAAACAGCGATAACAAATCTAAATGTGTGTGGCAAATTGTCGGGGAAATTAAAGATAATGGTAGGGGAAATAGAGACTGCCAAATCCAGGACAACCCAAATCATATATGCAATAATTTTAACGACTGGGTACTGAATGCATCTCCAAACCTTGTAAATAGCCTTGAACAACAAAGTGAATTATCTTGTGGCATACCTTTCAATAATAAATCATTTTTCTTATTGCCTGTCACTATAAGTGACGTTCTTAACATCATAAATAGGCTTAAAAATAAGATGAGTACAGGATATGATGAGATTTCATCTAACTTGCTAAAAAAATGCGCAGAAGAACTCGCAATTCCACTGTGCCACATCATTAACAATTCTTTTAAGTATGGAATTTTTCCCGATGACTTAAAGCTAGCGTGAAACCTCTACACAAAAAGGGTAATTCTGCCTTGCAAGAAAACTATCGTCCAATAAGCCTAATTCCCACTTTCTCTAAGATATTTAAAATTGCGGTAGTCTCAAGACTATTATAATTTTTTTCTAGTGATAATTTACTTAGCTCTGCACAGCATGGGTACCTTAAGGGTAAATCTGTTGAAACGGCTGTGTTTGATTTCATTAATAAAATATTAAATGGGTTTGAAGACCGAAAACTGTCAATGGGTATATTCCTAGACCTATCAAAGGCTTTAGACAGCTTAAATCATTCCACATTTTAGGAAAGCTTGAGCGCTACGGTGTTCGAGGACCACCATTAGAATGGATTAATTCCTACTTAACCAATCGAAGACAGAAAGTTGTTATCGAGAGGAATGGAGAGCGATACTTCTCTGAGGAGGGAACTCTCAAACTGGGTATTCCACAGGGCAGTGTTCTTGGGCCTCTGCTATTTATTTTTTATGTAAACAGTTTTGCATCGGAAGTTCTCATGCCCAATAATAATGCTGTCTTGTACGCCGATGACACAAACATCATTATCGTTGGCTTCACTTTATCTGAACTTCTTGGTATCTCTGACGAGCAGTTAAGGCTGGCACAAGATTGGTTCTCCACAAACAGACTAATTTTAAATATTGAAAAAACAAATTACTTGTGCTTCAGAACAAGACAACGAAATAATGACATTCCTGAGGTTCCGCTTGCAGCCCAGAGTGTAAAGTTATCCAAAACCATAAAATTTCTTGGTATCCACATAGACCAAAACCTTACCTGGACGGATCAGGCATCAAGTGTTTGCAAACGAGTAAATTCGGCTTGCTATGCCTTGAGAGTAGGTATTCCGGTACTTGGGACACCCCCCACTCCTTCCACTTTAGGCCCCGCCCCCTTTGATGCACATGTGCAGAAAGAGGCGCACTGCGCATGACGGCTGAGGTTTGACAGCTGACAGTTGACCCGGGGTAGTAGGAGTAGTTGGATCACGTAAACGAACACAGGCGTGGCAGTTGACAGTTGACAGGTACGTTCGGAATCTCTCGGCCATCCTAGGAAATACCTAATTTAATAAAAAGTCTTGGAGTCTTGCAGGGATCGAACCTATAACCCTATGCATCATAGTCCAACGATATTAACCACTAGTCCATTGGTGAACTTATAAATAATCGTTTAACTGTTGTATTTGAAGTTTAATCTAATCGGATACCAGCAGTAAGATATTAATTTAAGTCATAGCAATATCTAACTATATTTTAAATTAACAAAAGTCTTGGAATCTTATAGGGTTCGAACCACGAACTTTTGGCACCCGAGAGTTTAGCCTAGCCTTATGAGACTCATGCGTATTATATTAATTCAGCTTTAGATTGATTTTCAAGCCAAACAAAATGGCCTAAAAAATAGATTTTACGAAATGCAAAAAAAAAACCATTTATAGGTTATGTCATCTCGAAATATTAGACATCTTCGAGGAGTATATCGTTTTATGATATCAACTTGCTGGGAAATAATCGGGAAGGTTTCCGAATTCATTAGCAGTAACTATAAAATTTTAACTCCTTTCCAAACCACCCCGGAGGTAGAGTTATGGCTCGTTGTATTTATTATTTTTAGTGGCAAATACTCCCCAGGAGGCCTACATAAACCACTAGTTTTTACATTTCAACCAACACATCTAGTAAATATTATTTGTTTGCGTCTTTTTTGTATTTTATTTTATGGAGCTTTTAAGTTTTTTTTATTTATTTTTTAATTAGTTTTTTTAATTTTTTTTGAATAGCTCTCTTTATCATTGGCATCTTTTTTTTTTTGGCTTTTTTTTTTGCCTTTTTTTTTTTTTTTTTTTTTAGTTTTTTATTTTTTTTTTTGAATTGCTCTCTTTATCATTGGCATCTTTTTTTTTGGCTTTTTTTTAGCATCTTTTTTATTGCTCTTTTTAGTTTATCATCATTTTATATCAGATAATGGGGATTTTTTTGATTATTAATAATATTTTAGATGAAAGTCGAGATGTAAAAACTGAAAAACAATATTACTGAAAGTAGTTTAGGCACCACTTTCTCGTAATTATCTCTTAAAAAAATTTACGACATATCTAAATTCGAAAACATACATAGTTTGCTAAATAAAATATTCCTTCAATGAAGATTAATTTTGAATAAATATCGATACTTTTTCATTTGGATTGAAATTTGCGAGCATACTTTCACTTTTACTATGACACTTTTTGAAATATTTTGAGTTTTATTTTCACTTAGAAACGGCTGATGTATTTATATATATCAGAGTTAATTTTTCTTTTTGATTTTCGAAAAGTACACACATATAAAGTGTTAGAAACTTTCTTTTGAATTTAGGCGACACAATTTAGTGAAGGAGGATTGGTTTAGTATTTAAATAAGAATCTGATGTTTACTTTTTAATCTTTTTGAAGCCGAAAGGAACAGAAGTATGATCCGATAAAAACCTTCTTTTTGTCGAATTAGGTCGGTAAATTTTCTTAGTTTCCACTGTCGCTACTTCATGGGTTTTTGTTATAGCAATTCTTTTCGAGATTATAGTAATAGGTTTTTCGGATTTTAACACCATATTTTTAATTTGTTCAAAATTAATTTGCCTTTGTGCATCAATCGTAAGAGATATACCTTTCACTTTACACACTGTCTGCTCTTCTCTCGCATTTTTATTTCGAAACCTGTAGGCGTAATTCTTAGGACCGCCGCTGACAAACTCTGTGATGTAGCCACCAGGGCCATATGACTCCAATTCATCGGTCATGTCGCCTATGAACTCGCCTGTTGGTACGTCATACTCTCCGTCTCTTGACACATAGATGACAGAGTCTGTGTCGTAGTACAGTACTCTTTCACCTAGTTTTTCGAGATAGCTGTAAAGTTTCAAGCGAGCAAGGGTTGTAACATATGAAGCTAAAACTACATTTACGGTTGGTAAAGGGTCGTATACTTCTTCTTTGTATTCCCAGTTTACGATGATAGTATTTCCTTCGTCATCTACAGGTAGTATACTGTTGATATATATTGAGGGGTTCGTCATCATAGAAAAGAATTCAGCAGGATTGTTAACAATTGAGGTGCTAGGAAGATTAGACCGTTGAGCTAGTTTTCCCCAGAAACTGTTTAACATCAGTTTGGCGAGACATCTAAGCCCTGGATTTTTTAATATTTTATCAAATTCGAGTTTGATGTCTTCCCGGTTTAAAAACTTTTCGATATACTGATCTTTTTGCTCGTCAGTTTTACATTCGTTAGGCCAACCGGAGGCTTCCTGTTTAATTTTAACAAATTTATTCGTCATTGCAGTGAATAAACCTGTTTCATTTTTGCCAAATTGAATTGAGTCATAAGACCAAATTTCTTCAACTTTGACAACCTTATATCCTAATTCGGTCGCTTTAACTACTTCTTCTATCACCCAAGTTCCATGAAGCGTAACTGAAATTTTCTCCGCACATCCGACAAAGAACAAACATAAGTTTATCATTCATCTTTTGGGGAAGCAAACAGTGAAAGAGGTTTGTTGGAGGTAAAATCGAGCATTTAATTACACCCGAAATAGCTGAAAGATTTTTAGAAGAACATTCTTCTCCCACAAAAACTTCAGGGTGACCAATAGGAAACTTGCCATATTTACACACCCAAGGATATAGGGAGCAAACATCCGTATATTTAATTCGTTCTCCTTCTTTAGCTTTATAATAGGCGACAGTATTTCCAGTTCGGCCCCCGTATAAAGCATCACGAGCTACTAACGGAAGTTGAGCTAGCAGAGGGTGTGACTCTGTATATTCTTTAATTTCAGGTGTTAAATTTTTTTTAAACTCGCATTCCCATTTTTCAATCACCTCGTAGCCTAAGGACTTAAGTCTCTCGATCTTGCTTTGAGTAGCTTCATATCGATAATTTAATGTATCTGTTGGATTATCGTGTAGCGCCTCGTTACGCTGGTATTTAAAACAAGACGGACAACCGTGAAAATAACAGCCTTGAAATTCAAAGACTTGATTAGTAGCTTGGCAAAAACCATCAACCTTCATTCCATGTAACAAAGCCTCTTGTCCTTTTGCTGCATGTATAATGTCAATTTTAAGCTCTTGTTCTAACCAAATTAACCACTGTAGGCTAATTTTACTATGTATATCGGAAAACCGATAACCAGTTTTTGGAATGATTCCTATAGTATCGGGTTTCAAAAAATTTCTTCTAAACACTTTGTTACAGGTTGAGGCAATAGTTGTGCCCTCTAAAAATGGACAGACATTACTGGTGGACATCATTTGTTCTCGAAAAATAAGACAAACTTTCGTTAAAATATTTACATCTGAAACACAATATTCCACAATTTCTTTTTGGAGATCAAATACATAATTTTCCTCAACCCGCTCGTTATACCACTTGGTAAAATCCTGTAAATCTGATTTATTTTTAAAATTACCTGGGGAGTAAAATTCAATAGCAGGCATAGGACCTACATATTTTTGGTTTTCTAGTGTATTCAGCAGATATGGAAAATAACCTTTTTTCATTTCGGAAAAACCAAAAGCCTTTGGAAGAGCTGACAAAGGCATGGAAAAATTATTTAAAGAATCCAAAAATTTAACGTTGTCGATGTTCATGAAAATTAACTGTCTCCCTCTCATTGTAAGTTTAGGCTTTAAATCTGTCTTTGTTAGAATGTAATGCAGCACAAACTGAGAATCGAATTTTCCAGCGTTATGTGCTAAAACAACAACATCTTTAAATTTTTTACGCAAAGTTAGAACATGATGAGTGAAAGGTTGAATCGGCTCATCACATTTTAAAATCTGTAAACGAACACCACACCTTTGACAAATCGTTGTATCAGAATCAATACAGATGTCACAACACTGTTTAAAAATACAAAGATTGGGTTCCTGAAGCAGAGACCCATCAGCTTGGACATTCTCCTGCCTTGTTTCCAAATCATAAAAAGTAAAAATAAAATCTTTATATGGGGGCGATCTTTTATCAGGTTGAATATAGCAGAGATGTCCACTAGGTTGATGTTTTTTGCAAATTTTACAGAAAATCTCTCCACACATATCGTCGTTGTTTTGGCTATTGGTCGTATCTCAAATTTACAATAATATCTAGGAGACCCACAAAAAGATTTTTCGCGGAATGAAACACTTTATTACTGATAAATGTTTAAGTAAGTTGGTTTGTTTCCTCTAATTTTCTGTTGTATTTTGATCCATCTGAGAGCTATATGCATTGCAGTTTGTATGGTTTGATGTTAAAGACGTTTTCTTACAAGTTTATTGGAGTTACGACCATTTTAGCCAAAAACTAAATCAGCATATTATTAATTACGACTCACAGGCAGAAAAGAAGCATTATATTTAGAAATTTAAATACATTTATTTCAACATTTATTAGTAATTAACAACAATAAAAAATGTTTAATCAACATTATAACAGAAGAAAATATAATTGAATATAATAATACGAATAATAAAATCAATAATTATTGGTTTTAATGAGGCAAATTTTGAAAAAATATTTTGTATTCCAAATTTCTTATAACCGGCATGTCTGATGTACAAAATGAATTTAAGTCCCTATATTTTTCTGCAGATATTTTATTTGGACTAGTATTGAGAGATGTTAAGGCGATATTTGGCAAACAGATATTTCTTTTTAAAGTTAAAGATCTGTATGTGTTGGTATTATGGCAACTTTTGAAGTAAACTTTTTGTAAATTTTGTTTTGATATTTTCCTTTCTTTTATTTTTGTCCAATTAACTTTTTCTTTTTGGCCATCAGTCCTTATGTTTAGTAATCTAATCTCCTGTGAGAATTTCTTAAAATCTTTAAAGTCAAAATAATTAAGCTGGTTCACATTATAAGGGTGTTTCCTTCTTGCGAGGCGAATTGTGGGTATGAGTTGAGACGGCGTGAAATTTTTTTTAGGGCATAAGATATCGCACTGTGGGCAGAATCCCCTTCATTCTACCCATGATATGGTTTGAAAAATCTTAGGAATATCTCGTCTATATATGTGCTTTTTGCAATAAAATACAGTACCATTGAAACTATAATGGTATTTTTCGCCTGACCTGCACAGCCATCACAAAAAACAGTCTGAATGCCACTTTTGTCATTTTCTTGTAAAAATAAATACACTGCCGTGGATATTTCCGAGGAACCTCTCTTACTTTCAGCTTCATGCCAGACAAAAGAGTTACAGCCTTTTGTGCCCAAATTGTAAATTGTAAAGTTGTAGTTACTTAGTCTATTCTTATAGAATACCTTGGAATTATTAGAGATGGGTAAATATATTACTTGCTGCAAGTCGAAAACAGCACTTATTACTTTTGGATATATCTCTAATTTTTTCTTTTATGTGAGTAGTAAATCGTTCTTGCAGCTTTTCTTTTTCACTATCTTCGGACTCTCTGTAATGTAAACACAAACTACACTGGTCTTTTTTGGGTCGATTAAATGACAAATTAAATGATTTAAAAATCTTATAGTAGGTGCTATAACTAGCAACTTCTCGTCCTTCTATCTCATTCTTGTACATATCGTACATTATAGATAATGACAAATCTCCGTGAAGGTATTCTCGTTTAGAAGATTTTCTACAATAATGGGATTCTTCTCTAGGGAACCTCTCAATATGAAGTTTTACATCTTTATATATTTTTGCGTCTCGCAATTTCTGACAACTGGATCGGCCTCCTCTATGATCTTTTTCCAGAACACCTGTATCTCTCACTTTTTTGTTTGACGTAATGACCACTTTTTCTGAAATTGATAGTGTACGCAAAAAAAGTTCTTGCAAACTTTTTTTGCCACACCTTTTAAAGGCAAAAAGTACTTAAAAGAATTTTTTCTTCTAGATTGTTGGCTTCCTTTTGTCTTCTGTTTAGTTTCAGAACGTGAGCTGTATCGAGTAATGTACTCCCTTTTTAACCGAGTTGATGATAAACTCCAATATGCTTTAAAAATATTTTCTCTATCCAGTCTATTCAGTCTATTGAACTCGCCGCAACATTTTCCAATTTTTCTACACTGCAGAGCGCTACAAATTCCATGTTCCTTTAAAGTTCTAGCTGGAATCTTCTTATTCGTATAATAACTTGTGTATTCTTTTCCTTCTATTCTTAACTTACTTGCAAGCTTCTTTTTATTAGTTATATTTCTTATTGTGTGTTCTTTTATGCTACCTTCAACGCTATATTCTTCTAGAGTTCTGTCCATTATCAAACATTGTGTAGATGAAATGGCAGGTGATAATATATCGGAAAAGCTACTTTTATCCGATTTTCCATGTAACGCACACGAGGTAACTTCTTCCAAAAAGTGGTAATAACACAGGAGAATTAAGCAAAGATGGCAGCTGCTGAACACTTCCACAATGCAGTTAAAAGACTCGCAATGTTGATTGGGGACTGGTTGCGACAATTCTTGGGTCACCGGCTTCTTTAACTTTGATATATATAGTGATAAGGGTAAATTGTCATCGCTATCGCTTTCCATTGTCTAAAAATAGTAAAAAATAGTAGTTTTCCTAATCAGTGCGCAAAGTTATATTTTCCCGCACCCGAAAGCAGTTAGACGGATAAGCTTTAAGCGCGGGAAAACTACTTTGCGCACGTGTTAGGTACAACATTTTTTCTACGAGTGAAATAACAATACAACATTTTTTTAAATTTTCATTGCCATCAAAAACAACAACTTATAACTACCTATGTATTATTATTAACAACATGTCTTCCTTTTGCAACGCGACAATACTGACAAACCAGGAAATTACATCTAGTACGATATTTTTACCTTCACGATCTGCAATAAATTTAAAAAATGCGACCAACTGCACATTTAATATTAATGTTGTTAATAATAATGTATAGGTAGTTATAAATTAATGTTGTTGATGCCAATAAAAATTAAGAAAAAAATTTACAGTTATTTCACTAGTAGAAAAACATTGTTTCTAACACGTGTGCAAAGTAGTTTCCCCCCACTTATCCGAACTTTTATCAAGTATGATTTTATAAGTGTACGGGAAAGTGCTACTGTGCATATGCAAAAGTGTGCACAAAGTAGCTTCTTTGCGGTCACTCGTAGAAAAAATAAATATCTGGACCACAACCGATCTATTTCATTAAAATCCGTTAGGTTGGGTTAGTTTGGGTTAGTGGTGCTTTTTCAATGTTATTTTTAAATCCTTAGAATTTCCCAAGTGATTTTAGTGCATAGATAATACATTTTGAAATAAACTGGACTTACCTTCTTCACAATGCAGCTGCTAGTTTTTGAAACACTGGAATTTATTTTGAACACCAAACTTAGACGCCAAAAATGACAGTACATAAAGATACTCCTTGGCTGCCATAGCAACGCACTACTTGTTTTGTTTGGTTCATGGATAACCTGATTTTTATTTGAGTGTACGGAAGTTTAATTGTATCATAAATATTCTAATTAGCGAAAAAAAAAAAATGTATTTCCAAGCGTAGGTGTAGCTTGGAAATATTCACAACAATTAATAAGCATTAGCAATCAATATCCAGGTAATTAAAATTTAAATGGTCGAACAATAATTAATAACAGTGGGTCACTACAAAATAAATCCGTACAGAATATTTTTTAGTGCTATCGGCTTCAATTTCAGGCAACCACTAAGTGTTTTCTTCCTAAAAATAACCGGGCTAATGATATTATAAAAACAATAATTGATAGGTACCGCTTATTCAGACACATTGGCGATTTTTAAAGTCTTTCTTCGAATGGAAAAAATGCGATCTTCTCGACCCAGCACGGCCCCACTTAATAAACTAATTAAGACAGCAAAATATATACAATATACATACAAAAAAAATCAAAGAGCCACTGAAACGCGATTGCAAAAAATGTGAGATACGGCTTATAGCCAAAATATCAAATGTCATAATATTAAATACGACATTTCAACATTTATGTTTTATTCCATTAGTAATTTATTATTGCCAATAATCTTACCAGCATACAAAGTAAGTAGTTTTAGTAATCTACTGAGCAACCTAACTCAATTTTGAAAAATAAATGAGATACGACCAATAGCCAAAACAACGACGATATGAACACGGTCTGATTTATAAGTTTTAAAACATTTCTCACATCTTCTAATCGTTTGACATATCTTGTTCTTTTTGTGATTTTCCAAACACCTAGGGCCTTTAAAAGTTCTGAGACATTCTGGACACTTGATTTTAATTCCTTCTTGACAACGCGGATTATTCTGGCAAGCAAAACAGGTTCCCCCGCACCTGTGCTCACCCTTATGGTCATATGACACATGGCATTCCTCACAATAGTATGAGCAAACGAATGCAGCGGTTAAGGAGGTTATCACATTATAATGCCCTTCATGGTAGAGCAGGTTCAGGTTCGGTCCTTCTACGGACCCCTTGAATATTGTGTCGCGCCCCTTTGTTCCATATTTGTACACAACTATATGGTATTCTGTTAGATAATCTTGAAATTGTTGCAGTTCGGGTATGCCACACCCTTCCTCCGGTATAACAACACCTGCAGCCTCCGCTAATTCCTTAGCCCTGATAGTTTGAAGCTTAGCTGTATCTAGACGTACTTTATTTAAGAGAGGGTCTTTATTTCTGTATGCTATCGCCACAACAAGAGCACGTGGGAGGCACATGTGGTCTTTATTCTTTATCCCGACGATGCCTCGTCGCTTAGCGCACTCCTCGGTAAAACTGTTGTAATGCTTCCCTTTTCCTCGCCCTGCTGGCATCTTCACAGATGTGATACCTAAACAAAAACTTTCCGTCTTCAACCCCTCTGAGTTGGATTGATATATGGATGAGATTGTATTCCATACATCCTCCGTCGAGACGTCGGCAAAAGACTTAAATCTCATCCAGGCCTCGCCTCGCGAAAAATCTTTTGAACAGAAACTAAAACCCACCTTATCAGACGAATTCAATCCTTCTGTACCTTTGAGTACAATTTCTTCAATCGCAGATTTTACCCAGCCATACGGTTCTGTTCCTTCAGGGGTATCTTTAATTTTAAACTCCACAGTACGGCCCTGGAGCCCAAAACGACGAATATTTTTAGTGGTATCTTTCCAAATTAAAAACTTCTCCATCTTTTTTCGTTAAAACAAAAAAAGCAGTAGAAACAAATAGAAAAAAAACTCTTATGTAAACCTCGCCAATTTCCTAACCAAACTGTTTTAAAAAAGAAATTTGAAAACAAACTGAAAAACTCAAAATTTAGAAAGGCATAAAATCTCGGAACAAATAGGAAAATCAAGAACTATTATATATATAAAACTCACCAATTTCAATTGACTTATCTCGGAACAAATAAAAAAAATCAAGAAGTATTATATATAAAACACCAATTTCAATCCAATCTGTTTTAAAAACAACAAATGGAAAACTTAGAATTTGAGAAACTTAAAATGTTTTATCGCAAGTTCTTTACACAGGAGCTAATATGAGGACACGTTTTCCCTCTATGACTGATGAAGAACTAATGAGGGAGACAACTGCTGCTGCTCTTATAAGCCTCAAAAACGTCTGCCAAATTAACTAATGGGTAGAGAGGGAGATATT
>MU182278.1:86187-134726 GCA_016904865.1 Pissodes strobi | reverse complement strand
AAATATACATTCTGTTCTGAGGTTTGGGATCATATTCTGGGGGGCAGCACGGATGCATATAGAGTGTTGCGCAGAAAAGGGCGGTACGCGTTATGAAGTCTATGAATTACAGAGAATCATGCAGGGGCAAGTTTAGAGAGCTCAACATCCTCACACTTGCAGGTCTTTATATATATGAGTGCCTGATATTTTTCTTTAAAAACAGGGACCAATTTTCTCATTTGGAAACCACTCAACAGCTAAACACCAGATATCAAGGCTTGAACATGCATTTACACAGGCTGACCGTAACTGAAAAAGGACCTGCATATGCCTGCATAAAATTCTATAACAGGCTGCCTGCGAACCTTAAAGCTTTAAAGCATTTTAAAGACTGCAAGGAATCTCTTCTTGGGTTAATTTTAGAAATAGAGCCTTTGATTTTTTGAGTTAGTAGAATATTTTTTTAACTGTTATTTTAAATGTATAACTGGAAATTTTATCTATTTTAACCAATGTATTATAATTGTAAATGTAGTATGATTGTAAATTTTTTCTATTCTAAGCAATGAATTTATATTATAGCAAATTACAGGACTACTTAATTTTGTTAACAACTTACGGCGCGGCGCGGCGCGGCGCGGTCGGTTCGGAACCAAATATATATTAATTAGCAATTAGCAAACAACTTTGCAAAGTAATTATAAAATTGAATGCGATATTATAGAAAATCAATTTAGAACCGAAATAATCAGAATTGCATTGATGGTATGTGGCCACAATTAACTTCTACCTTGCAAAAAAAAAATGTAAGATCAATGGTCTCAAAATGACATAGCGAATATGTATTTTTTTCATTTTCACTTTAAAAAAGTCCTAATCAACCTTCTTTCTTCTAGGATAGAAAAACTGAAGCCAATTAAATAGAGAAAAGTTTGCATTACCCACTAATAAAAAAACTATTATAAATATAAATAAAAAAATTTAGTGTGTGCTTAAGACCGCACGACAGAAGTCAAAACTTCAATAAACGTGGTCATCGTTTGTCAGAATTTCGATCCGAGCCTTCGTTGCAGAGATACGGGCGAAAAACGGTTTTCCCCCAAAATACCCCCTTAAATTAGAGCCCCGATCCCTCCCATATGGGTTAGCTTGGGTTATTGGGAATTTCACTGGGTTTGTTTGTTTAAAGCCTCAAGTACCGTTCTCTCATCTGCTGACCCTATAGCCATACTGACGAGCCGTAATACGGCGAAACGGGTCTATGGATGGGTCGGCAGGTAAAAAAGAACGTAATGTACAGAGGGTACAAACTTTCTGATGCATTTGTCTAGGTTCACCTGACATACACAGGTCAAGTAGTAGTCAATAATTACTGTAAGTATAGTACTGTCTATTTCCGATAAACTTAGCAGGTTACGGATAGATGGCGCCGACTACAACACACTACTGGTTTATATGTGCACTATTTTTCGATTGGAAAAATTTATAGACAACCATGCAACGTGGCATGCTTCATACGTGAGCGGATTTTACGCATAAAAAAAGCCTTACTCTTGAGACTATAGAGATAGTAAAGCAGTAAAATTTCTGCCTTCTCTTTCTTTTGTTCTGATCCCAAGCGGATGATTGCCTTTAAAACAAAACTGATTAAACAATATAACTTGTCTAATTATCTTTCATTTCGTCGTGTTCCTTAATTCCTAAAGTCCTTTGTTCGCTTGAAAAACCTTCGTCTTTTCGGATTGAGTCTGGCCTAACCCATGCTATTGTTTTAAGTTCGTCAGGCGTCAACTCCGAATATCTTATGAACTGAATTAACTTTTAAATTAGTTTCTCCTATCGTAACTAACAAAACGAGTTCGTTCATTAATTCATTACATAATAATTCGTATAAAAACGGATAAAGTTTTAATCAAAGGGTCATATTTCAACACACAATTTTTGACGGATTGAACTGCCCTGAAAAACAGCTTTAACAATGGTTGCTATTAAAAATTAAAATGTATATTTATTTACGTCAGCATGCAATCAATCGTATGCAGTTTTATGATTCCTTAAAATTATAATGATATCTAAGGAATATGATATGTGTAAAAAACTGTAACTGATGTAAATAAGGGGATTGGTCAGGGCACGTATAACGGTACAAAAAGGGCACGTATAACGATAAGAAAAGGGCAGTATTTCATTGTTAACTAATGCCAGATTGTTCACAATTTTTGTCATAAAATTTTTCATCCGCCATTTTGTCGAGAATTGATTGGTTTTAATAATGATTAAATTTCCAAATAATGCACATTATAAGAGTGGTATCATATATTGTTCACATTACGTATATATATTATATTAATTAACACTTTTCCGATTAATTATGGTTAAAATCCAGTAACTTTGATCCACATCTCGTTGCAGTGATTTGGTGATTTGTTTCGACAACATCCTATTATTTCCGTGTCCTCCGGAAAGCGAAAATCAGGGTCACACATGTGTGGTTGCCTCAAATAAAAGCAAATATTTAATATTACGTGGATTGCAGGGGTTTAAACTCCAATTTTGATACGAGAGCATGCAGGTCAACAATAATAATTTGTCTTAAGATTTTCAATTAAATTGTCTCATAGTTTCTTAATTTTGTAGAATACGTACCTTGTACGGATGTAATTTTGATGTAAGCTATATCTATTTCTTGGAGCAAGTCGATTCTATTGACTAAATTCCTAGACGGTCTGTACCTGCTTTCCATTGTTGACATTAGTTTTTGGGAGTATTTTATTCGACGGTGTTTTAGTTTTCTGGAGTTTTACAAGAACGGTTTTGCTTGCTGCTTTTGAAGTGAAAACGGGAATGAAAACAACCATGAAAACCAGCTCACAATATTTCATTTTGGACTAATTGATCTAACCTTATCTTGTAATTATTACTTCATTGTGGAAATTATTTGTGAGCCTATAACATCATAAAATGCCATATTATTTCGGTTCCAAACTGATTTTCTCTAATATCTCATCCAATTTTATTAATTTCTTGACATTAAATTTTTGCTTGACGTCTATCGTAAAGCACATTTTGCTAGAACTTTTTAATTCGCCTACCAGTTCGAGTAACGCTCAATCTACAGTGTGACGGAACAAAGTTTAATAGATATTTGTAGGCTATTTATTTAAATTGATTCATATATAGTATTGTTTCTGTGTGAAGTGCGACATGTAGCTCGTAAGGGATTGGTTAGTTTAAACGTTGGCTAGGAAAGACCTGTAAAGTTTCCACGTAGTTCTCTTCCTGTCCTTTCCATTGACAGAAATCGAACAAGGGACACTCTTAAAAAGTCAGCCATTGTGACTGGCAGTGTGTGGTGTCGCGGTAGAGCAGCTTTTGAAATAACTTTGTGGGGATTTTCTCCGGACCCAATTTTGAGTCTCAGGCAGTACCTTGATATTACATTTAATGTATTATTTGTTTGGTGCCTGGACTCACTCCGTAACTGGGCTTTTTCATTGCCTTCGTCGCAGGCGAGTCGTCGTTTATTTTTTATACGTCGCCATTTTGTAACTCCACGTGGATGGTTGCTTTAATTTTCCTTGAAGAGGTTCTGTCTCGTCCACCCTTTGAGGCAGCCTAGCTGATTTTAAAAAAAGTTCTTAACAGGTAAAATATTGACTATATCTTTACCAATTTATTTTTTCTTTGCCTGTAAATGTTCCTTGTTTTGGTTTCTAGGCAAAAGCCTTAAATATTTTGTTTCAGAGAGTTTTTTGTACGCGAAAAGTTCTTCTTTGACCTAACAAGTTCCTCATGTTTTCCGTCGGGTAGGCGTAAAAGAGTCCTTCTTCTAGTTGGAGTCCTTTGTGTTCGATCGTGTACGTCCCTTCTGGGATTTGCCTGGATAGCAGCCCATGGGCCCTTATACATTAACATAGCAGAACGAACAGTGAGGTCATATAACCAAATCTATTATTAATTATAATTATTCCATTTTAATTGCTGGTTAATTTATGTCGCCATATAGACGACATCTAAACCTTTTTAGTATTGAAAATACTTCTGGGCGCACGTATATGGGACCCGTCTTTGTAAAATCGACAGATAACATGCAACTTGAGTCCGGGTTCAATAATCTGCCTAGTCAACATGTATTGTAACCCGATACTTTAGCGGTGCGCCGGCGCCGGGATAAGCAAGGACGATCGATGGCCGAAATGAGGTAGAAGCATTGATTTGTATAGGAGTGGATAAGCAATAGCCGCCTGTTGCACTATTCAAAAGTGGCATGACAAAATCGACGCAAAATTGAAATACGTAAACAAAGAAGATCCCGTTTCGTCATGCGCGCTAAAGCACTTGCCGTCTCAGCAGGCGTCGACTAGGACCGAACTTGGCTTTTGTCTTTGACGTGTTTTCGTGTTGACGGCGCGGCGCGGCGTTTTATGTTGATAATTTGAATACCTTACTTTTTATTGACTTTTTTTGGACCTAGTGTTTGTAGTTGCTTAATTAGTTTTAGTTTAGTGGTTCACGCTTGTACTTTGTGCGTACCCTATTTTGATTTTCGTTTTAATTGAACAATACGCACATAAACAATGGGCGATGCTACCAAAATAGAATCCCGAAAGTGTATGGTTGTGTTTTGTAGCAGTAGAGGCAAAATACCGGGATTTCCTATTTCAAATAAGTATAATTATTATAAGTATTACTTATTTATACCTTATTGTTTGTTTCACTATGCTAACTGGCCCATTTCACAATCGGCAAGACTACTCTACCGAATATTTGGTGAAATAACTACTTTCGTTCATAATCACAAGAGTACGAGTTCAAATTTTGGAGTCCGGGCCTGCTTAATGACCTTCACACTGCAACAGATGGCGCCCACTAATTCTCTAATGCGCAAGGCAAAATAGGAATCATTTTGTTTACATTTCGCGGTCGTACATTTGTCATGTTTGGTCTATTTATTGCTTATCCATTCGTATACAAATCAATGGGTAGAAGTCGGAAATAAAATGAACAGTGGCTGTGAAACAATAAGTATAAAGCATGATACTATGAGTATCATGAGTATAAAGTACGTTTAAATAAATCTTAGAAAAGCAGTACGGATGGGAATACTAACCCAAACTAACCAAATGTATTAAATTTGCTTATAACGTAACAGAACCGGTTCAAGTGACTAAAATAAGTTGAGACTAAGTGAAACTAACCGAAAGTTGATTATACGACTAACCCAAACAAACCAAATCTGGTAAAATTGATTATAACGTATCGGAACCGCTTCAAATGACTAAAATAAGTTGAGAATAAGTGAAACTAACCGAAAGTTGATTGGACGATTAACCCAAACTAACCAAATCTATTAAAATTGATAAGAACGTATCGGAACCGGTTCAAATGAATAAAATAAGTTGAGACTAAGTGAAACTAACCAAAAGTTGAATCGACGACTAACCCAAACTAACCAAAAGTATTAAAATTGATTATATCGTATCAAAACCGGTTCAAGTGACTAAAATAAGTTGAGACTAAATGAAACTAACCGAAAGTTGATTGGACGACTAACCCAAACTAACCAAATCTATTAAAATTGATTATAACGTATCGGAACCTCTTCAAATGACTAAAATAAGTTGAGAATAAGTGAAACTAACCGAAAGTTGATTGGACTACTAACCCAAACTAACCAAATCTATTAAAATTGATTATAACGTATCGGAATCGGTTCAAATGACTAAAATAAGTTGAGACGAAGTAAATTAACCGAAAGCTGATTGGACGACTAACCCAAACTAACCAAATTTATTAAAATTGATTATAACGTATCGGAACCGCGTCAAATGACTAAGTTGAGAAAAAGGGAAACTAACCGAAAGTTGATTGGACTACTAACCCAAACTAACCAAATCTATTAAAATTGATTATAACGTATCGGAACCGCTTTAAATGACTAAAATAATTTGAGAATAAGCGTATCGCCTAAGATGTTTGCTGCATTTATATAGCTCTTAACTAAATAATACTAAGTGTTATACTTGCATTTTTAATGCTTGCAGTTCTTTATTTAAAACTTTAGCGCTGATCTAATTTCGCTTTAACTTAAGGCATTTATAAGATTTTTAAAACCCTTTCGCTGCTACTATATCTCCGAACAAACTAAGACCTGGCTGGGGCTATTTTTATTTTATTTAATTATTTTTTTAAATGATTTTTGGAATAAAACTTTAAGAATTGCTTAAATAATGAATAAATGCTGCTTTTAAAAAGTTTAATAAACAAAAATATAATAATAAGCAAAAAAATAAAATAATAAAAAAGTGCAAAATTAAAGAATAAATACCTATTTATTATTGAAAAAAAATACGTGCCCAAACACAGTAACATTGTGTTTTTATAAATAGAAAAGAAATTTATAATATATTTATAGCAAATAAAATATAAAAAAACATGAAATAAAAAAGTAGGACAATCAAATATAGTTTCAGCTTTCATTATTTTAATGAACAGAAAGCAAATTTACAAAAAAATAAAAATAATATAAGGAATAATAATAATAATAACTTTCGACGATTCAGACTTGTTTTTTTGTTTGTTTTAACGCCAATCTAATTTCACTTGACCTGAAGTCAATTCTAAGCCTTTTTAATAAACAAAATTGTCTACTTCAATAACGCTATCTTAGATTTCATCGCTGTTTCTTTTTTAACGCATTTTTATCCACAATTTAACGTCCGAGTGGGCTCAAGGAGTATAAACGGAACATGATCATGTTTTGGGTAACCACGTAGATGGTTGCTAATTGGCATTTAATATTCCTTGCAGAGCTGATTGATTTCGGCGTTTAAAATTTGTTTTTGATCGTTTGCCGTTTTTTAACGCTAGTCTAATTTAACTTTAGCTTTAGGCAATCCAAGTATTTTTTAATTAACAAACTTCTCTACTTTAATAACGTTTAGAGCATACTATCTTATATTTCATGGGTATTTAATTTTTTTAACGCATTGTAATCACAATATTACTAGTTGATATAGCGTCCTAGTGAGCTCAAGGAGTGTACACGGCACATGATAATGTATTGGGTAACCACGTGGATGGCTGCTAAGTTGTATTTAATTTTCCTTGCAGAGCTAAGACCAAT
Source organism: Pissodes strobi (assembly GCA_016904865.1). Lineage (NCBI taxonomy): Eukaryota > Metazoa > Arthropoda > Insecta > Coleoptera > Curculionidae > Pissodes > Pissodes strobi. The sequence goes on along the minus strand of MU182278.1, from coordinate 127,618 downwards.
TTCTGTGATTCAGACGTGTATTTTTTATTGTTTGCCATCTTTTAACGCTAATTTAATTTCACTTTAGCTTAAGGCAATTGTATTTTTTTAATAAACAAAATTATCTATTTTAATAACGTTTAGCGTACACTATCTTAGATTTAATTTTTTAACGCATTGTAACTACAATATGATTGGTTGATATAACGTCCTAGTGGGCTCAAAGAGTGTAAACGGAACATGATCATGTTTTGGGTTACCACGTTGATGGTTGCTAATTTGTCTTCAATTTTCCTTGCAGAGCTAAGGCTAATTTCGATGTTTCGGATTTGTTTTTTATTGTTTGCCGTTTTTTAACGGTAGTCTAGTAGTCTAATTTAATTTTAGCTTTAGGCAATTTTGTCTGTTTTTTTAATGAAGAGAATTGTATACTTTAATATCATTTTGATTATACTATCTTAGATTTCATGGGTATTTAATTTTTTCAACGCATTGTAATCACAATGTTACTAGTTGATATAACGTCCTAGTGAGCTCAAGGAGTGTAAATGGAACATGTTCATGTTTTGTGTAACCACGTGGATGGTTGCTAATTTGTCTTTAATTTTCCTTGCAGAGCTGAAACTAATTTCGTTGTTTCGGATTTGTTTTTATATAGTCTTATTTCATTTCAGCTTTAGGCAATTTTAACTGTTTTTTTTTAATGAACAAAATTGTATACTTTAATATCGTTTTGATTATACTATCTTAGATTTTATGAGTATTTAATTTTTTTAACGCATTGTAATCACAATATTACTATTTGATATAACGTCCTAGTGGGCTCAAGGAGTATAAACGGAACATGATCATGTTTTGGGTAAACACGTGGATGGTTGCTAATTTATTTTTAATTTTCCTTGAAGATCTAATACTAATTTCGGTGATTCAGACTTATTTTTTTTTGTTTGCCGTTTTTTAATGCCAATCTAATTTCACTTGAGCTTAAGTCAATTTTAAGCTTTTTTAATAAACAAAATTGTCTACTTTAATAACATTTAGAGTATACTATCGTAGATCTCATTTTGGTAACGCATTGGAATCACAATATTACTAGTTGACATAACGTACTAGTGTGCTCAAGGAGTGTAAACGGAACATGATCATGCTTTGGTAACCACGTGGATGGTTGCTAATTTGTTTTAATTTTCCGACTAATTTCGGTGATTCAGATTTGTTTTCATATTGTTTGCCGTTTTTTAACGCTAATCTATTTTCACTTTAGCTGTAGGCAATTTTAAGTTTTTCTAATAAACAAAATTCCCTACTTTAATATCGTTTAGAGTATACTATCTTTCATTGCATGGGTGTTTCTTTTTTTTAACGCATATTAATCACAATATTACTAGTTAATATTCTAGTGCGGAACACGATCGAGTTTTGGGTAGTTTAGTAACTGGTTATTTAACCTTTTTTTTTTAATTTTTTTACTTGATTTTTAGTAATTATATATCGTCTATCGTAAATTATTTTGCGTACCATCTTTGGTTTACGTTTTGGTTTTTATTAGTTAGCTTCTCTGTTAATTGATGTTGATATTTCGCGTAACAATTAATTAACTAGAATTTTCTTTTTTTATTCACTATCAGTTTCTTCTAATCTGGGATGAAAATAAATAAACAAAATTAGAAACTAACAAGTGCAACAGCTCATCCTCGAAAAAATCTGAAAACTTCAGGCAGACGGGTCCAGTCAAATCATAAGCAATTCTCACTTGTAGGATACCTTATTCACATCAAAGATAATTAGTTACTTAGGCTCATTGAAAATTGTCTCAGCACCCAGTAAGGAAATTTCGATATTGAGGAAATACGAATTGAACAAAAGTCTACTGGGTTTGAATCAAGAGATCTGGCGGACCATGTCTAATAGGGCTCATTATCTGTTTAGAAATTCGCGTGTTGCTAATTTTTGCTGGAAGTTCTCATCATGGGTCAGAATATGTAATATTTCTACGATCATTGACAAATGATGATAATTAACATATCGATATTTCGTAAATAATTGCACATCGATACATAGAATGGACAATTTCTATTTTAACGTACATTACCAGCTCTAGTTATGGAACTATTGAGCTCACGATTTTGCATCTATCTACATCGAATATATCGACGCTCTAGTTGCGATAGTAATGAGCACTTCGAATATTTTTTTCCTCTCACAATTTTGCATAACAACAATTATCGATATAATAAATATATCGATATGCGATTTTTCGCCTAGCTCTAGTTGGGAAACAATATCGTTTTTCTCTTTTTCCACAATGTTGCGTCTTTCATCAGAAAATTGCCGAAACTGTTTCTCGTAGTTTTCATCTGCGAAACGAGAGTCCCTGATGGCAAATTTAATTATAGTCCCGAGCGCGATAAGGAACGGAGAAAAATGGCCGGCAGAGAATCGAAATATACGTGACTTTTTGTATTCCTGTCCCGCGCAAGATTTGTAACTTTTGAGCAACGGAAATGTGTCCCTTGTCTTAATTCACATCGGCCTCCTTTAAACTTTTTCTAGGCTTTCGACCAAAAAAACACTAGGATATTAGAAAAACAGATATTTTATGTTAAGTATTTAAGCCAATGTGATACGTTGCCAATTATACTCAAACTGTACATAAATCTCCAGGATGACAATAAACCTTCTTTTCTCAGATATTGATATTTTATGTTGTAATCCTGTAGTGTATTCAAAAAATGGCAGAAGATATAGCAACGCGTCAAGTAATAGTGTACATATTATGATTTAATAACTAATCCAATTTTGATGGATTTGCATAGGTGTAGGTTGAGGGGCTTAGCCCCTTGAACTAAAACTAGCACCCCAAAAATCCTCATTATTCTAGTTTATTTAGCCTCCAGTGAGATGAACCGGGGGAAAAATTAAGCAGGCCAGCTACGCTAATGTGTTTCGGTGTGTTCCACATCATCTACAAGTAAAAAAGTTAAAAAACTGGGGTCGGTGTAAATAGAACATACAGCGCCTATTATTTACGGGAGCAATATAAGCAATTGAGTATTTTTGGAAAAATACCAAGCTTCAACAGGCTACGAAGACGTAATATAATCATTCTCGGAATTACGAGTGCCAACTGAATATTCCCAGTCTAAATTGAAAATTTTCACTTCAAATTACAAATTTTAAATTGAAATTTCAAATTCTGCGTTCAAACGCGAATTTCAACTTTAAAGTTGGCGTTTTAAAAATAAAATCGAACCTCTCAATTGTGAATTCAAACTAAGAACTGGAACTCGGAAACTCTAGTTTAAAATCAGAACTTCGAATTTAAACTCGAAGTTCTGTTCGACTTTACTTTGGCACTTTTAAGTTTGAAGTTCTCAGTTTAAACTGGAATTCCGAATTTTCGGGATCTTCCGCACCTATCTCTAAGGCTATAAAGAATCGAATAACCCAGGTAGTAGCCCAAAGATATATAAAAAACAAACAATAGACAGAGCATAAATTACATGCCGACATTAGAAATATTAACGTGAAGAGGGGATAAAGTAATGAATGAAAATAATGAAGATGGCGGCCAAAGTGCGTCAAACATTTCATTCGTTTACTGCCACAACGACGCGCCTGCGTCATGATTCTCCGGGAGGCGCACCATAGGCGTAACATTTTAGGGGACACCTGTTTAAAGTCAGGTAACATTGAAATAAGCCTGCTGTCAAACAGAAAATAATCAGCCATTACAGAAATTAAAATAAGTAGACGTAAAAGGATAATTTATTAATATTGAAATATGCACATAACTAAAAAATAAATTTTAAGTTACAGTTCGGGAAAGAAACAATTTACGTTTAAATGATAATTGATTAGAGGATTGATTACAGATTAATTATAAGGTGTCGCTAGCCGCCTTAAAGTTAAAATTGAAATATTACGTGTTTAAACTCCGAATTTTAAATCAGAAAACTAAGATGATATCCGAAATCTAGTGTTAAAAGGCCTTAAAGTCATTCTGAGTTAAAACTATAAATTCTAAATGCTTGAAATTGCTAGTACACCTCTGAAATTCTTATCAGTTCAAATCCGGAATTTCGATATCCAACTCATAATTTTGTCTCTAAATTCGAACGTTCAAATTTGAAATAGAAATTTTAAGTTGGCACTCCCACCACTGCCTCTAAGCGCGAAATTCTCACTTTGAACTGAGTTTTAATTAACCAACTCAAACTCCGAAATTGAATTCGAATTAGAGTTTACACATAACTATTAGTTAATTAGTTTTAAGTCAGAACCAAGAGTAAACCCCTTTTCACGCAGAAACCCGAGGTTAAATTCAAAATTTCAAGCTGAAACTTTGAAGTTCAACTTAAAATTCACCCATAATCCTCTTTTTAGTTTAAACTCGAAATTTTTATTTTAGTCCCAAACTCCCGTATTTCCGTGTTTCCCAACGATTCCAGGGCTGCAAAAATCACAAAACCCAGTTCTAAGGCCTGTAGACTCTACAGTCAGTTCTCCAAATTCTCTAAACTCTACCTTTAAACTGCGAATTTCAGTTTAAAGTTGCGAATCTACGGTGAAACTATGAAAATTCCGGCTATAAACTCAGAATTTGGATTTATAATTTAAAATTCTAAATTTAAAAGTTGATATTAAATTTCTAAAAAACTGAATTTAACTTTAGAATTTCGGTTTTTATCTCGCAGTTTCAAGTTCAAACTCAAAGTGCAACTCCTGAACTCAGAATTTCGATTTATAATTTAAAATTTTAAATTTAAAGTTGGAATTTCAAATTGTAATTCGGAGAACTGAGTTTAATCATGAAATTACAATTTCTATCTCGCAATTTCAAGCTCAAACTCAAAAGTACGCGTTCAAATTGGGAATTCTCTGTGAAGTACAGTTTACACATACGGTTCTTAGTTTGAACTCGAGATTCTAAGACTAAACTAAAATTCCTATCTTAAACTTGGAATTAAGGTCTTAAACTTCAATTTTGGAAGTAAATGTTAGGTGCGAAATCCTAATTGGAACACAAAAACTTACTGAAAATCTCGCTGTTTTCGATCTCCAGCTTTTAACTTTAAACTCAAAATTCCGGATCCAAATTCAAAAATTCGATTATAAATTAAATTCTAAATGTATAGTCGAAATTTCAAATTTTAATTCGTAAAACTGACTTTAATCTTGGGATTTCGATTTCTATCTCGCAATTTCAAGTTTAAACTCCAAGATCCGCGTTTAAATTGGGAATTCTCTGTGAAAGATTACACATGCGGTTCGTAGTGTGAACTCGAGGTTCTTAGATTCAACTGGAATTGCTATCTTAAACTTGGAATTAAGGCTTTAAACTCTAATTTTGGCATCAGAATTTTGAGATTAAACTCATGTTTAGGCACGGAATTCTAATTGAAACACTAAAAATTACTCAAAATCTCGCTGTCCTCGATGTCCAAATTTTAACTAAAAACTCCAAATTCCGGATCCACACTCAGAAATTCGATTTATAATTTAAGTTCTAAATTTAAAGTTAGAATTTTAAATTTTAATTCGGATAACGAAATTTAATCTTAGAATTTCGACTTTTATCTCAAATTAGAAATTCTCTGTGAAAGATAGTTTCACATGCGGTTCTTAGTTTAAACTCGAAATTCTTAGAATTAACTGGAATTCTTACCTTAAACTTGGAATTAAGGCTTTAAACGTCAATTTTGGACTCAGAATTTTGAGAACAAACACATGTTGGGCGCAAAATTCTAATTGGAACACAAAAACTTACTCAAAATCTCGCCGACTTCGATCTCCAAACTTTAACTTTAAACTCAGAATTTAGGATCCAAACTCATAAATTCGATTTATAATTTAAGTTCTAAATTTAAAGTCAGAATTTCAAATTTTAATTCGGAAAACTTAGTTTAATCTTGGAATTTCGATTTCTATCGCGCAATTAGAAGATAAAACTCAAAGGTCTGAGTTCAAATTGGGAATTCTCTGTGAAAGATAATTTGCACATACGGTTCTTAGTTTGAACTCGAGATTCTTAGATTAAACTGGAATTCCTATCTTAAACGTGGAATTAAGGCTTTAAACTTCAGTTTTGGAACCCAAACTCATGTTAGACGCGAAACTCTAATTGCAACACAAAAACTTACTCAAAATCTCGTCGTCTTCGATCTGCAACTTTTAACTTTAAACTCAAAATTCCGGATCGACTCAGAAATTCGATTTATAATTAAAAATTCTAAATTTAAAGTCGGAATTTCAAATTTTAATTCGAAAAGCTGAGTTTAATTTTAGAATTTTGATTTCTATCTCGCAATTTCAAGTTCACACTCATAGGTGCGCGTTCAAATTCTAAATGGTCTGTGGAAGATAGTTTACACATGCGGTTCTTAGTTTGAACTCGAGATTCTTAGATTAAACTGGAATTCTTACCTTAAACTTGGAATTAAGACCTTAAACTTCAACTTTGGAACTAAATGTTAGGTGCGAAATCCTAATTGGAACATAAAAACTTACTGAAAATCTCGCCGTTTTCGATCTCCAACTTTTAACTTTAAACTCAAAATTCCGGCTCCAAACTCAGAAATTCGATTATAAATTAAATTCTAAATGTAAAGTAGAAATTTCAAATTTTAAATCATAAAACTGAGTTTAATCTTGGGATTTGGATTTGTATCTCGCAATTTAACTCAAAGATCCGCGTTTAAATTGGGAATTCTCTGTAAAAGATTACACATGCGGTTCGTAGTGAGTCCGCGTTCAAATTGGGAATTCTCTGTAAAGTTTACACATGCGGTTCTTAGTTTGAACTCAAGATTCTTAGATTAAACTGGAAATCCTATCTTAAACTTGGAATTAAGGCTTTAAACTTCAATTTTGGAACTAAATGTTGGGTGCGAAATCCTGATTGGAACACAAAAACTTCCTGAAAATTTCGCCGTCTTCGATCTCCAACTTCCAAACTCAGAAATTCGAATTATAATTTAAGTTCTAAATTTAATGATGAAATTTCAAATTTTAATTCCGAAAACTGAATTTAATCTTGGAATTTCGATTTCTATTTCAAATTTGAAATTCTCTGTGAAAGATAGTTTCACATGCGCTTCTTAGTTTGAACTCGAGATTCTTGGAATCAACTAGAATTCCGACCTTAAACTTTAAATTAACACTTTAAACTCCAATTTTAGACTCAGAATTTTGAGATCAAACTTATGGTCAGGCGCGAAATTCTAATTGGAGCATAAAAACTTACTCAAAATCTCGCCGTCTTCGATCTCCAAATTTTAACTTAAACCTGAAAATTCCGGATCCAAGCTCAGAAATTCGATTTATAATTTAAATTCTAAATTTTAATTCGGAAACTGAATTTAATCTTGGAATTTCAATTTTTATCTCGCAATTCTAAGTTCAAACTCAAAAGTTTAAATTGGAAATTCTCTGTGAAAGACAGTTTACACATGCGGTTCTTAGTTTGAACTCGAGATTCTTGGATTAAACTGAAATTCCTATCTTAAACTTCAATTTTGGAGCCCAAACTCATGTTAGACGCGAACGCGAAATTCTAATTGGAACACAAAAATTTACTGAAAATCTCGCCGTCTTCGATCTGCAAATTTTAACTTCTAACTCAAAATTCGGGATCCAAACTCAGAAATCAATTTATAATTTAATTTCAAATTTTAATTCGGAAAACTGAGTTTAATTTTGGAATTTCGGCTTCTATCTCGCAATTTCAAGTTCAAACTCAAAAGCCCGCATTCAAATTGGGAATTCGCTATGAAAGACAGTTTACACATGCGGTTCTTAGTTTGAACTCGAGATTCTTAGATTGAACTGGAATTCCAATTTTAATCTTGGAATTAAGGCTTCAAACTCCAGTTACTCATGTTACGCGTGACCTTCGAATTAGAGCACAAAAAATATTCAAAACCTCGTCGTCTTCGATCTCAAATATTAACTTTAAACTCAGAATTCCGGATCAAACTCACAAATTCGATTTATAATTTAAATTCTAAATTTAAAGTCGGAATTTCAACTTTTAATTCGGAAAACTGAGTTTAATCTTGGAATTTCGATTTCTATCTCGCAATTTCAAGTTCAAACTAAATAGTCTGCGTTAAAATTGGGAATTCTCAGTGAAGCACAGTTTACACATGGGGTTCTTAGTTTAAACTCGAGATTCTTAGATTCAACTGGAATTCTTATTTTAAACTTGGAATTAAGGCAATAAACTTCAATTTTGGAACCCAAACTCATGTTAGGTGCGAAATTCTTATTGGAACACAAAAACTTATTGAAAATGTCGCCGTCTTCGCTCTCCAACTTTTAAGTTTAGACTCAAAATTCGGGATCCAAACTCAGAAATTCGATTATAATTTAAATTTTAAATTTAAAGTCGGAATTTAAAATTGTAATTCTGAAAACTGAGTTTTCTACTTTAAACTTGGAATTAAGGCTTTAAACTCCAATTTAAGACTAAGAATTTTTACTAAGTTGGGGTTTGGAACCTTCGGCAACATGCACTAAAACTGAGCTTTATCCACAATGCCGAAACAGAATTTTTGCACTCGACGCGCGTTTCGCTAACCATGTTAGCATCATTAGGAGATGATTAAAACTCATCTCCTGATGATGCTAACATGGTTAGCGAAACGCGCGTCGAGTGCAAACATTCTGTTTCAATATTGTGGATAAAGCTCAGTTTTAGTAAGAATTTTTAGAAAAGCTCGCCGTGGTTGACCTCCAAATTTTATCTTGAAACTCAAAATTCCGGATCCAAACTCAGAAATTCGGTTTATAAATAAAATTCAAAATTTAAAGTCGGAATTTGAAATTTTAATTCAAAAACTGAGCTTAATCTTGGAATTTCAATTTCTACCTCACAATTCGACGTTCAAATTCAAAAGTCCGCGTTCAAATTGGAAATTCGCTGTAAAAGATAGTTTCACATGCGGTTCTTAGTTTGAACTCGGGGTTCTTAGATTCAACGGGAATTCCGACCTTAAACTTAGAATTAAGACTTTAAACTTCAATTGAACTCTGAGTTTTGAGATCAAACTCATTTTAGGCGCGACAATAACACAAAAACTTGCTCAAAACCTCGCCATCTTCGATCTGCAAATTTAAACTCAAAATTCTGGATCCAAACTCAGAAATTGATTTTTAATTTAAAATTATAAATTTAAAGTCGGAGTTTCAAATTTTAATTCGGAAAACTGAGTTTAATTTTGAATTTTCATTTTCTATCTCGTAATTTATGTAAAGGTTCGCGTTTAAATTGGAAATTCTTTTCGGTTCGTAGTGTGAACTTGGGATTCTTAGATTCAACTGGAATTGCTATCTTAAACTTGGAATTAAGACTATAAACTCCAATTTTGGACCCAGAATCTTGAGATTAAACTCATGTTAGGCGTGAAATTCTAATTGGAACAAAATTTCGCCGTCTGAAAATTCCGGATTCAGACTCAGAAATTCGATTTATAATGTAAGTTCCAAATTTAAAGTCGGAATTTCGATTTCTATCTTAAACTTGGAGTTAAGGCCTTAAACTTCAGTTTTGGAACTAAATGTTAGGTGCGAAATGCTAATTGGAACACAAAAACTTATTGAAAATCTCGCTGTTTTTGATCTCCAACTTTTAACTCTAAACTGAAAATTCCGGATCCAAACTCAGAAATTCGATTATAAGTTAATTCTAAATGTAAAGTCGAAATTTCAAATTTTAATTCGGAAAACTGAGTTTAATCTTGGGATTTCGATTTCTATTTCGCAATTTTAAGTTCAAACTCAAAGATCCGCGTTTAAATTGAGACTTATCCGTGAAAGATTAGAGGTGCAGTTAGTTGTGTGAACTCGAGGTTCTTACAATTTTAGACTCAGAATTTTGAGATCAAACTCATTTTAGGCGCGAAATACTAATTGGACCTCTATATTTTGACTTAAAGCTCGGAATTCCAAATTTAAAATAGAAAATTCCGATTTTAAATTTGAAGGGAGAAATAAGTCTTCGAACTCAAAACTCTGAGCATAAGTTTGGGACTTCCTATATTACGGAATTCCAAGTTTTAACATAGAATTCACTTGATTCACTGTTTATCGATTTGGTTCGAATCCGGACTTGAATTAAAATTCGTAATTTCGAAATTACAAGTTTGACTCAGATTTTAAGTTAGAACTTGCAATGCTTTATTCAAGTTAAAAATTATTATGAGTTTAAACTCAGAATTTCAAGTCCGTAGATCTTTAAAATGGTGAAACTCGAAATCGAGTAATAAAATGGCTTAAACTCGTTCTAAGTTAAAACTCGGAATTCTAAAAACACGTCTGTAGTTATGAGTTTTAAATTAGGCATTTGAATTCAAATTCAAAATTCCAACTTTAATCTTGGATATTCAGGAGCAAAGTCAGAGTTACTAGTTTGAACTTAGAATAAATTCCGGCATTCAACTCCGAATTTCCAGGTGGAAAGTGAAATTTTGGAGTTTTGGCCTGGAAATTCTGAGTATTCATTAAAAGTCTGGGTTTAAGCTCAGTCATCAAACATGTTAAGTGCGTATAACATGTTTGAAAATGTACCGACATTGATACAAATTCATCGAAGGTCCGGTCCTGTCTACTATCAAAACCTAAGACATATTTACTATTCAAACACCACAACAACGCTCAAAGGTCTTTCGAAACAAAAGGAAATAGGAAGGAAGGAATCATTAAAAAGTTAGTTACGTAGTTACGTTTGTACAGGCCAAACGGTGCGGTGTGGGTATGTTTGTATGTGTCCGTAGGTGCGTGTGTTTGTTTATGGCACCTGTTTTTGTACCTGCTCCGTGTAAAAGTGCTTTAAGAACCAGGTGAACGGACTCTCCGTGTATGTGATGATAACGACTTAAAGTCATAATAATACGGAGCTTACATACTAAGGAGAAAATGTAAGTGATTTCGCCTAGGTGCCTGATGCACTGCAAATAAAATATTAATAGTACTATGTATGTATTATGTAATAATGTACTTTAAGTACTAATAAGTTAGGTAAAATAGTACTAACACATTTAAAAATATTACACATATCCGCAATACCATATAATGTCTAAACAAATCCCCACATTACATTATTTAAGTAAAGTGTAGAAAATCAACTGTATTGCAACATTGAGAGGGTAATTCATTTGTACGCAAAATGTCTTAAAAAGCACTATATCCATCACTTTACGTCTTGTTAGAATTAATTTGAGTAATTAACATATTCCTAACCAGATGAGTCGGTAGGCGGGGTGCGTTAGAATGACCTGCCAAGTCTCGGGATTTTACCTCACTTGATCTTCCCTTATGGGTTTATTTGAAATCCGTAATTATTTGAACTATATAATATTCATTAATACAATTGCCTAAATGAATCAAGGTTTTTATTTTACTACAGTATGTATCAAAATAAATATTTGGCTTCTTACTAAGAAACAAATGAGAAACTCTAAAGCTGGCGTGACAGTTACCGCGATAAATCGTAGCCGGAGAGACTGAAATCGAGAAAACGAGGAAAAATTCAGTTTAAATCCTGCCCCGCAGCAAAACCTGTCCGCTATTATATTTGTCCAGGTTCTAAATTGATACGAACTCGACTCATGTAATAGTCCGAAACTTTTACTTAAATGAATGGTCCAGTCCTTGGATGAGTTATACGTGGTCCGATTGATTTTTGTTTTCACCCGATTTACCACATGCTCTGTAGGCCATAGAAGTGTTATCGACAAAATAACTCGGTAATAATAATGTTCCACAAAATGCAACTGACAGTTTAATTTAAACGGACGTGACATCATGTCGAATGATAGAGCACAAGTTGATATTTGGTTTTAAATTGGCCATTCAGGAGCCATCACGGCTACCTTGTAACGTCAAAAATAATATCATCTTTCATGCTTCGTTAAAATATTGTTTTAAAGATATTTAGGGTTAGAAAAATTGGATTAACTTAATGGATTTTTAAAATATCAAAGATATTCATTCGCTGAACAATAATTTTCAAATGAAATTATTCTCTTACATAACCTTATTATTGTTCTATGGTTTTATGTAATTCAATGTTTTCAGACATCACGTCATACAAAGAAATCATGTGGAGTAAAATCCGGACATCTAGGAGGACCATTGTAAAATGCCTTTCTTACTGACCGATGAATATTAATTAGTCCAGCTCTTATTGGCAAAATGTATCTTGTTGAAAAACTGTAGTTTTGAGAACTTCTGACTAAATATATGTACGAAAAACATGATTTTGTCGAAGCAATACAACACCACTACTGTGCTAATACTTTGACCCAGTGGCGTCGCCAAGAGGGGGCCTGGATGGGCACGTGCCCCCCCCCCCCCCAGCCCCGTCTCCAGGCTTTAGAACGCCCGAGGCGAGCAGGATTTGGCCGCCTCTTACAAGAGACCAATTATGACCTATCCGGCGAATAGGCGCCCGCGCGGTTTTTTAACCGATAGGTTCCGGTATAAGGAGATGACTGCAGGGTCTATATTTTCATGGTAGATGTACCACGTGGGGGGCTACCTGGAATTAAATCGGGAATGCCGAGGCTCGATTTTAAGGGACTATATGAAAATCGCGTGGTTTTTCGCGATTTCCGGCTAAACGGGAGCTCGGAGCGAAATTTTGCCGCGACCAAACTCCGCAGCGGAGTCGGGGTTGGCCGGTTAGTTCTTAGTTTTCGAGAAATCGGCAGTTTAAATTCGAGAACGGTCGTAGCTCCAAAACTACGAAAAAAATACATACTACCAAAAATTTGTATTTCGCCGGCGTTTAGCCCGTATGTGAGTCTTCGAACCTAAAAAATATATATATTGCTGCTCTTTTCAAAAAAAGGGGATTTTTTTCAAAATTATTTGTTTTACCACCCTGTATATGCTTTTGAAAATTGTATTTTTATGTTAATAACATGTAAATCGACCCTTTTAATTGTTTCCGCAATAAAAACGGATATTTTTTTGAAATTTTTTTTCGGAAAAATCGAGATTTTCATTAATTTGACTATAATTCGAAAACGGTAAGAGTTAGAGGTAAACTTTAAATGGGAAAAGGATGGGTCTCGTCGGGTACTATATTATGCCGTACCCAGTTTGATTTTACGACGTTTCGTTTTTATCCAGATCGACCAAACGTCATTTTTATATTTTCTTCATTTGTGTGGTAATGTAAAAAGACAGCTGAAATCGGTTTGCGCCAGTATCTGCCCCGTCTTACGGTCGATCGAAAAGCTCCTATTAAGTTTTTCAATAGGAGTTCAAATAAGATAGATATTTGATAACATGTAATTTTTGTCTCAAAATCTAGCATAATTTTTCTTCAGATTTCAGCACGAAATAGGGAATTTCGTAGGGGGATGATCTGAGGTGTGCGTTGAGTTTGATTTTCGCATCGAAAAGGTCGTATGAGTTTTCTGTACTGAAAAAAAGTTGATTTTTTTAAATGTATTGTTTTACCACCCTGTATATAAATTTGAAAATTTATTTGTACATTGGTGATATGTAAGTGGATCCTTTTAATCGTTTCGGTAATAAAAACGGGGAAAATTTTGAAGAATATTTTTCGAAGAAAATTAATTTTGAAGTGGGTATTCTAGAGAAGGGTATTTGGTAACGCGGAGCTCGAATTTTTGGTCTAAAGATTCGCACGAGTTTTCTGTTTAGAAACATTTCGAATATATTTTTGGGGAAATTTCTATTTTTAACACCTGTATGCGATTTAAAAAAAAATTATTTGTACGAGGATGACATGTACGTGGATCCATCTGACCGTTTCTGTTTCAAAAATAATTTTCGTAAAAAATGTATTTTGGTGTGGGTACTCTAGAGATACCCCTATCTAGAGTACCCCGAGTTCCAATTTTTGGTCTAAAAAATCGCACGAGTTTGTTGTACCGAAATATTTCGAAAAAAGGGGATTTTTGGGAAAATGTGTGGTTTTAACACCATGTATGTGATTTTAAAAAAAGTATTTGTACGGGGGGGGGGGGGGATATGTACGTGAATCCCTCTAACCGCTTCTGTAATGAAAGCGGAAAAAAAAAATTCAAAAATAATTTTCGAAAAAAAAAAAATTTATGTGGGTACTCTAGAGAGGGTTATTTTGGGGGCGCGGATTTCGAATTTTCGGTCTAAAAAATCCCACGAGTTTGTTGTACCGAAATATTTAGAAACAAGGGTATTTTTGGGAAAATAGTTAGTATTTTTTACTTACTTTGCGATATTCATTTGTTTTTTTACCTAACATTTTTTGGCGATTTAGGATAAATCCTACAACTTTTGTATTTAAAGTTTTCTTCTATATCTTTTATAATAAGCCCAGTAGGCGCTGTCTAAATATAAGGAAAGACCCTGCACGTGGATCCCTCTAACCGTTTCTATAATAAAAGCGAAAAATTCTTTTTCAGAAATAATTTTCGAAAAAAATTAATTTTGATGTGGGTACTCTAGAGAGGGTTATTTGGGGGCGCGGAGTTCGAATTTTTGGTCTAAAAAATCGCACGAGTTTGTTGTAGTGAAATATTTTGTAAATCGGGGATTTTTTGGGAAAATGTGTGGTTTTAAACCCTGTAAGTATGTGATTTAAAAAAAATTATTTGTACGTGGGTGACATGTACGTGGATCTCTCTAACCGTTTCTGTAATGAAAGAAAAAAAAATGTTTTTCAATAATAATTTTCCAAAAAATTAATGTTGATGCGGGTACTTTAGAGAGGGGTATTTGGGGGCGCGGAGTTCGAATTTTTGGTCTAAAAAATCGCACGAGTTTTCTGTTTAGAAATATTTCGAAAATTGGGAATTTTTTGGGGTAATTTCTATTTTTAACACCCTGTATGCGATTTATTAAAATTTTTTATTTGTACGTGGGTGATATATACGTGGATCTCTCTGACCGTTTCTTTAATGAAAGCGAAAAAAACTTTCAAAAATAATTTTCGAAAAAAAAATTTCATGTGGGTACGCTATAAGCTGTTCAGTTAGTTCCGTAATCGATCAAACAATCGAGTTGCGTTTCGGCCACTTCCGTAAAAATTGTCCTGAATCGCTTTATTGCGATATCGCCCTCTTTAAAAATGAGATTTTTCATTAGCAGTTGCGATTGTTAATGCGATTTTTCATTCATTGCGAATTTAAACTGCTAATGCTAATTGCGAATAGATCGTTATGTTATATAGTGGGGTTTAATTTTTTAGGGCGTTGGTTATTATTGCATACAACGCGCGATGAGCTGCTTGTGGTGCGTATGAAGTGATATACATATTCATTGCGAAAGTGTTTACCGTGTTACATACAATCACATTAAAACTTTATAGAAAAAATAAAAACGGCCGCCCCTAAAAATCGGCCGCCCGAGGCGGCTGCCTCGCCGCCTCACCCCTAGAGACCCCGTCTCTAGCCCCCCCCTGAAATGTACAGTGCCCACCCAGTTGTCCACCCAAAAACAACATAAGCATTTATAAAATACTTTTCTTTATACAACCACGCTAACCACGCTGCATACAGCTACAAACAAAATAAGTTTTTGTCTATCAATATCTACAGCTGAAAATTATTACAAATTATTGCTAGCATGGGCCACATCTTCGGGCTCTAGTGCCGTTTGTTTTGCTATTAATATTTATTTTATAATTATTAATAATTTCATATATTTATTATTAATAATTATTAAAAATTTAGTAGAGAACTATTACAATATTTTATATATTTTTATTTAAAAGCGAAATAACTATATACTTATTACAATTACGTAAATAGAATTTGTATTTGAATCTTTTATATACAGGATGTTTCAAAAGTATGGTTACCAATTTCAGGAGGTGATTACTGATATTATTTTAGGATGTAAACTTTTTATAAACTATGGTCCTTAGTCGTTTCGCTATGGAGATACAGTATGTTGAATTTTAATCTTTTTCTTGAAGTGCCATATCAGGTTCCCCTGACGTTGGCAATTACTTGGGCAAGTCTTTCTCGATTCTGCGCCGATCGGAATAGTTCCTCTGCGCTGCTTAGACCGGTCCATCCACGGATGTTCCTCAGCCAGGAAGCTTGCTTTCTTCCTACTCCTTTACGTCCTTCCACTTTTCCCATCATGATCAGTTGTAGGATTCTGTATCGCTCTCCTCTGAAGACATGTCCAAGCTATGAGATTTTCCTGCACTTACGTGTTGCGTCGGCCCTGTTTAGTACCATTTCGTTGGTCTGCATAGCTGTCCAGGGTATTATCAGCATTCGCAGGTGTAATCACATCTCGAACGCTTCTAACCGATTAACTGTAGCGGCTTTAATTGTCCAGATCTCTGCCCCGTACAGCAACACCGACCATATGTAGGATTTTACCATTCTCTGCCGTAATTTTAGGTTCAGATTATCAGTACAGAATAGTGGTTTCATTTTTTGGAATGTTGTTCGAGCTGTCTCTATTCTACACCTTATCTCTATCTGGATTTAGATGTTCTGTGATATAACATCCAAGGTACTTAAACTGGGTTACTCTGTCTATATTTTTCGTATCAATCTGTAGGGCAGCATCAGGATGTGGTTGTCGACTGAAGACCATAAATTTTGTCTTGTTGATATTTATGTTGAGCCCATTTCTTGTCCTTCTGCGTTTACACAGTTTAGTAGATATTGCAGGTCTTGTAGTTTGTCACTTAGGATGACAGTGTCGTCTGCATATCGTATCATATTTATATATTTTCCATTGATTTGTACTCCCATTTCTTAGTCTTGGGTAGCCTGTTTAAAGATTTTGTCTGAATAAATGTTAAAAAGTAGTGGTGACAGTATGCAGCCCTGCCTGACGCCTCGTAGAATTTGGCTTTCTTCTGTAAGCTTTTCGTTTAGTCGTACTGCTGCTTTCTGTCTCCAGTATAAATTTTCGATAATTCTAACGTCCCTGCTGTCCACCTCTATGTTCTTTAAGATGTCTATAAGCTTTTTGTGTTGTACTCTGTCGAAAGCCTTCTCGTAATCAACGAAATACACAAAAACGTCCTTGCGCTGGTCACGACATATTTGTAGTAGTATGTTCAGAGCAAACAGTGCCTCTCTAGTTCCTAAAGCGTTTCTAAATCCAAATTAGGTTTCATCCAAATCTGCCTGACATTTGGATCTTATCCTCCAGTGAATAATTTTGAGAAAGACCTTCAAGGTGTGGCTCATAAGGCTTATTAGTTTATACTCACTGCATCGTTTTGCTTGTTGTTTTTTTGGAATTGGAATGAATACGGATTTCAGCCAATATTCCGGAATGTCTCCAGTCGTGTACACCGCATTAAACAGTTGGACCAAGATTCCAATGTTTTCCTCTTTGATCATTTGTAACAGCTTCGTTGGGATGTCATTAGGTCCAGTGCCTTTTTTGGTTTTTGCAGATTTTATTGCAAATAGAACCTCACTATTGAGAATTTCTGGTCCTCCGTCCATATCAGCGTGGTCATCGAAGTTGAATTCATTCGGTCTATTATCATCAAACAGCTCATTTATGTATTTGAATCATGTTCCAAGGATTTCTTTTTCATCTAAGACACTTTTGCCTTCAGTGTCTACTAGCGTATTAGTGGTATTTTTATTGTAAAAACCTGCCACTTCTCTGACCTTTTTATAAATGTTGAAAGTGTCATGTTTATTCTCCAGGTCTTCCATTTCCTTACACTTTTCCTTCATCCAGTTTTCTTTGGCGATACGAATTTTTTGCTTTATTTCCTTTTGTCTCCTTTTATATTCTTCTGGGTTTCTTTTATATTGCCACCTTTGCTCAATGAGGTGCAATATTTTGTTGTTGGTCTTCGTGTCCTCTACCTAAATCCAAAATTTAAAATCGATCCGAAAAAATCCTCCGGTACGTTCCGTATCCTATCGGTCAACATAAAGGTAAGGTCGATGTAAAAATACGGTTTTGTCCGTTTGCCGGTATTCGTATATTTACTACCGCAACCTACCGGTTAAAAACCGCACCGGAACCTGTTTTTCGAATAGGTTCCACTAAATTGGATACCAATCTGGGGCCATATTTTAGGAGCCAAAAGAAAAATATCCATATTTTTTAAATTTCGGTTCCAAATGCTGATGTTTTTCCTTGATTATACATACGTTGTTTTCTGCGCTCCGTTAAAAAGCCGTAAATTTTGATGTTTATGTTGTGCATCTTATATCAATGTGGTACTACTGTTAGCCAAATGAAAGAACCTGGATGAAAAGAATGCGGGCAAAAAATGTCCTCGCATATTTAGATGCTGCCACATTTTTTTCCCAATAATCCTAATTTATTTTGTGTCTAGTTTCCTATAGTGCTTACATATTTAAATTTCCTACTTGAATACTTAATTTTGTTTTTTCCTTAATACTACTGTCTTCTATTATTTACTATTTTATTTACACAGGGAAATACGGAATACGGAATAAGTATACTATAATATTTATAATATTTATATTTTATTCGCCTTCAAGCTATTTAAAATACGCGAAAATAGGCAACAGTGCGACGTTTACTTGATCTTTAGCGGGGAGGAAGTTTCGTGATTTGTCGCAGGATATATTAAATACGCTTTGACCCTAGACCAACACCTAATTTTTTTCACATATTTTAAAATTTCGGCAGCGACTTGCTTTAGCCATTGGCGTGGAAATTGTCGAACTGTGTGGTTACTTATATTATTTAGTTTGTAGGGTCTGGTGATATATAGGTTTTGTCGATTTTGCAAATTCTCTTTTTTCACTAGAAAGGGAGTGTCCAATATAGTAGTTTAAGCCAAAAAAGTCGGAAGATCCGCTACATTTGAACCGAAAAAATGCCCTCAAAGTTCGAGTTCTGACACAAATTTTCAGCACCACTTCACAAAAGCACTAGAAATATAGACCAAACACATCTGAAAATCAATTGTCGGGTGAAAATATTAACTAGGATACATTTGCGTCGAACGAGAGACCTCTGTTTTGTTCCGGTCCTAATTTAAAGCGACTTATGAGTCGGCTATGGCCCCATTAAACAAAATTAAATTTTACTTGTAAATATCCATCCTTCTTTTTACTGTCAACTGTCACAATAGCCAAAACAAAGATTTTTAAGAAGGCACACTGTTGCCAGACGTTTACTGTAGTTTCGTTAGCAAAATTCATTAGAAAAATGGTGCGCTATAAGCGCAGCTTATTCACTACCAGCTAGTCATATTGCGGCGCCATCCTTTGATTTGGGAAAGTCAATAACCAAGTTTTGCAAATTTTAGAAGAGGGTCATGACTCAATATTGTTTTAAACGCCTGGGCATCTGAATAATGCTTTTGACAGTTCGTTTAATTTAAAATATGCATTTTAGCGCCTAAAATCCATTTAAAAACGATTTTAAAACGCAAAATTGTATAAAAATCCGAAATTTCCGGACCTTTGAGGGCGATAGCCGAGGCTTCGGACGAATTTGTCATGTATTTTGAAGCGAAAATTCATTTTAAATTCAACTGTTGTACTGAACCGCTCAGGGCACTCTCAGGTAGGCGCAGTGCCCGACACTCCAACTTTCCGATTTCGATAGAGTTGACTAGCTGGTAGTGAATAAGCTGAGCTATAAGTGTCTCTACTCTTTTTTTTTATTTAGGTGAATTTTTTTTTATAGCAGTAGCACATCCTATATTGATTGACACGGTTCTTGAACAGTTAGTTAGGGAAACAGATATCCTGGGAGCATATTCGCATGTAACAGGCAAGATGTCCATTCGGCAATGCTGATCGTTTCTTCATATGTGACGTGCACGATAGCAATTAGTCAGATGTCGTGACTGTTACATAGAATCAACAAATAAGTTCAATTACTTTAACACTTCATGCATGGCCCTCCGCTCGCTTCGCTCGCTACGTGGGCTTAGCAAACAGAAACTAACCAAGTGCTAACCAAAACTAACTCAAAATTTAAAAAAATAAAAATAAAAATTTTGGGTTAGTTTTGGTTAGCACCTGGTTAGTTTCTATTTGTTGAGCCCCCGTAGAGAGCGAAGCGAGTGGAGAGCCATGCATAAAATGTTTAAATAATTGAAGACTTATTTGTTGATTCTATGTAACAGTCACGACATCCGACTAAATGCTATCGTGCACGTCACATATGAAGAAACGTTCGGCATTGCCGAATGGACATCTTGCTTGTTACATCCGAATATGCATCCTGGGAGTGAGTTCCACAGTGATGCAGTGCGCCAGACAAAGGAGTTCTTGTAAAGCGATGTTCTAGGTGTTTCCAGTTGTACGACGAACCGGTGCGCTCTTGCCGTCTATCGTGACTGTCTGACAGGCGTTGTCAGGGGCGGGATAAGGTGGGCCAAATCCTGGGAACATCTGCCGTAAAAGTATCTGTAAAACAGGGATTTCTCGGTCACAAGTTTGCGGTGTTTCAGGCTATCCAGATTCCGGGTCAACTCCGGGTCACCGACGAGACGCACAACTCTCTTCTGAACGGAATCCAGTAGCTTTAGGGACGCTCTGGCGTGGCACCCCAGATGTGTGAGCAATATTCTAAGCACGGTCTTATTTGCGCTTTGTAGAGCAAGAGCAACTGCTGCGGTGTATACATTTTTTGTTGCGAAATAGCGTACCAAGCTTCTGGGAGGCTGATTTTGTGACGCGACGTTAGCAACGTGGTCATGCCAGGACATATTGCTGTTGACCGAGGCCCTCAGTAGTCCGATTGAATGAAGATGAAGGGATGGTCGATCCTGCCATAATGATATCATTGCCCGCCGTATGGTAAACGTGGCTGCTTGGATCATTTTTCAATGTGCATTTGCATTCATTCATCGGAATAAAAGAGACACTCATTCGATTACACTATTCCTTTGTATGTATATATTCGTCAAATATTTCACTTCATACATGTCCCTCCGTTCGCTCCGGGGGCGTAACCAAAAACAAACTAAAAAATATTTGCATTTTCGACTGACAAATTTATTTTTTTTTATTTCCGGAATGCCTTGGGTTAGTTTGGGTTAGTTTTGTTTGGTTGCGCCCCCGAAGCGAACGGAGGGTCATGCGTGAAGTGAAATATCAAATATACTTAAATAGTAAACAAACACTGTTATTTCCCATAAGAAAATGTGCAACTTTTGGAAACACTGTGCCAGGCCCCCGGTGTCGGTTACTAAAATTTCATTATTTTCACGTTACAATTTCAATATTTTCACGTTATACTCGGGAAAGTCGTAGTGGAAGTTTACACTTCTAGGGCAATTAAGGCTCAAAACGCGGATATTTTTTCGGCTCAAATGTGGCGAATCCTCCGATTTTTTTGGCTCCAGGACACGCCTTTTCTAGCGAAAAAAAAATAAAATTTGCAAAATCGACACAGCCTATGTATCACCAGACCCTTAATTTGATGATATCTTTGAAGATTTTTAACCTTTCTCATATTTTTCTTGCATTTGGTGATTATTATACGCGCTTAACTAATTTTTATATATTTCGGATAACTCTCTTAACTGAACTCTCTAAATTAAAATTTTTATTACAAAACAATTCCGAACGTTCTATAAAGAGCGTTTTGGAACATACTTGCTGCAATATTGCCTAACTTTTAATACAACAATTGAACGCTAGAGAATTTATATGAATTAGCTACGATAAACCGTTTTTTTCCAAATTAAGCGACGCCATCGATGACGTAAATACAAAACCTTCAGGAACCGAACTCTACTTATTACTACAACATATTTATGTAATACATACAACAAATATCATAGAATACTATGCTTATTATAAAAATGAGATATTATTATATGACATATTTTGTACTATAAAACTGTAATTAATTTTGACGTCTTAAACTAATCAATATTATCAATAATAATATGGTAAGAATAACCTCGTGCGCCTATGGGAAGGCAAGATTTTTTACATGCTAGTCCTCTACCCCCTTCAGTCGTCGTTAAGGTTCACTCGCTTGGCGCACTATATTTGGTTGGTTGTAAAGTGTAGTTTTTGTTGAATGTGAAATAAATGCATTTTACACCTGGACATCAAGAAAAAATGCGAAAAACGGTAAAAATGACCTGTGGTTTTAATTCAAAATAACAACAAAAAAAGGTCATTGCTATCACGTTTATGTGGTTTTTTTGTGACAATCTCTCGTTGTTTTGGGAGTCTCCAGTGGTTGCGATTGTTGGCGTAGATGTACTATAAAGTGTACAAGTGAAATTAAGTACAACTGAATATAAATATGGCATTATGTTCTAAATGCAATTGTTTGTGTATTTTTAAAGCTCGCCCCAAGGATGACGAGTTGTTTGGAGCTTCCTGTGACTCTTGCAAGGTAACATTTTGTAAAAACTGTGCCGAAATTAATACCACCGAATGTCATGCAATTGCATTGAGTCAAAGAAGACTTCTTTTCTACTGCACAGATTGCAAACGCCTCTTAAAAGATGTGCCTAAAATCAAAAAAATTATTGAGATCATGGAAAATGCAAAGGCAGAGTCAAGGAGGGGAGATATTCTTATAACTGAATTGAAGGAAGAAATAGAAAAAAAGGAACAGGATTTTCATAGGGAAACAAGTGCCCTTATAAAAGAAATCAAAGAAAAAGATGCTCATATCACTAGATTAAAGAGAAGAACGCAGGATTTTGAGGATTCAGTGTTTGTCGCTGAGGAGGACTATGTTGAAAAGATCACAGAGCAGGGAAGTGAACTCGCCAAAATGAATAGGGAAATACTTAGACTCTTGGAAAAAAACAAGGGACTCTCAGAGGATGTAACAAAATTGGAGGACAGCATACGTTTGCTTAATGAAGAGCTGAGGGATCTTAAATCTCAGAGAGTCAGTATGATGACTAGTATAGAAACAATGTCAAAAGAAAATGAGTTATTTGTTCAATATTTGAAAAAGGCAAATTATGAAATATTCAACTTAACAGAAAGGATAACTGCAACCAAGACTCCTGTGGATAGCATCGGTTCTTCCAAGTTAGAAACATGTACTGTTCAACATGAAAGTGTAAGTACGAATTGTGCTGTAAGTGCAAAGAAACACAGGGTTGTAGTTTTAACAGATGACTATGGAAAATATCTTTACCACAAACTTTTTAAAGCATTAAAGTCAGAGTATACTCTTCAAGTAATAAGTAAACCATTTTCACGATTTAGGGACACAGGTTCGAGTGTTGATTGTTTCTTAAATGAACTCACAAGCACTGACTTTGTCGTAGTATTGGCAGGTGTGAACGACTCCAATGTTTCTTTGAGGGATGTTACATTGTTGGCTAACAAATGTTTTTATACAAATTTAGTTATATGTTCAATTCCTGTTAATCAAGGATGTAGTAGTAATAACGTTCTTTTTAATTTTAATACAGTCAATGATAAGCTGTACAGAACGATCACTAAACTGAAATATTTTACAAATAACATAGAGTTACTGGATTTACAGAATGTGTTTGGGTATGACGAGTTTGTGAGGAATAGCATATATTTGAATAACAAAGGTTTAATCAGGTTATCTGGGTTGATTGCCGGTTGTTTAGAGAAGTTTGCGCAGGACCGTCGACTGACGAATCTTATTCAGGTGGATTTGACTGGGGGTTTCTCGGAGGCCAATATCGGGCAGGCAGTGGACTCAGACCAATCCCTGTTAGAGCCGGTTGTCTCCCCTTGTAGCCGGCCGTCTTTTTTAGAAAAACGAAACAAACCGTCGGTAACAACGGATTGACGGGCAATCAAATATGTTTTTTTGTCTTAAACATACAGTCTATAAGAAATAAAATTGATGAACTCTCAGTATTGCTTGAATCTGAAGGTGGGCCTGACATTCTATTGATTGCTGAACACTGGTTAGGACTGATGAACCTTGTTGTGTTCCTAATTATATTGTGTCATCTATATTTTGTCGAGGGGAGGCTGGCTATGGGGGGACGATGATTTTGATAAGGGAACAGTTCTTGAGAGGTTTTCCTGTAGTGAAGGTTGACAAGTATAATTTTATGATTTGTCCAGGTGAATTTGAGTTTTCTCTTGATTATAATGAAAAAAATAATGTGTACATTCTTTGTATATACAGGCCACCAAAGGGCGGCATTGGCGATTTTTTGGTGAGGCTGGAAGCATTGCTGTCGGTCTTCTCATTTGGTTCAGGGATTGTATTGGCCGGAGATTTCAATGTTAATTTTGAGAACGAAGGATCGATGGATGTTCAGAGTCTTCGTAACTTGCTTGATTCATTTAATATTAACATGCTGGTAATGGAGCCCACACGCATCACAAACATTTCAAGTACTCTTATAGATTACTTTTGTACTAATTTCGGTAATAATGTACAATGCAATTTGTCTGTCGTGTCGTCTGGTCTATCGGATCATGAAGCAATATTTGCGGAGCTTTGTATGAATTACGTGGAGGATAGGAGAGTCAAATTTGGTAGAATATACAGTGGTACTAATTTTAAAAAGTTTAACATATCCTCAGCTGCAATAGATTGGCAGTTAATTTTTCAGACACCTGATCCACTTAAAAGTTTTAACCAAGTATTAGTAACTATTTTTAATAATAATTTTCCTCAAAAAAGGCTAAGACAAAAGAAAAAAAAGCCTTGGGTAACACAGGGACTTAAAATTTCCTCAAAAAACCTAAGATGCCTACATGGATTGAGAAAGTTTGATCGTTCTGAATTTTTGACAAATCATTTTAATTTATATAAGAGAATTTATAGGAAAGTTTTGCGAGCCGCGAAAAAAGTTTATTATGAAGGCCGAATTAATGATGCTTCAAATAAAACAAAGGAGGGATGGAGCATAATTAATGAATTGAGAGGAAAATCACGAAAATCTGATGACCAGGACAACCTGGATTCGAATGTTCTAAATGAATTTTATTGCTCTGTTGCTCAGAGTCTGGTGTCTGATCTGTGCTCCCAGATTGATCCCTTGTCGTTTCTGAACGGTGTGTCGGTAGTGGAAACATTTTATTTGCATCATACAGATATAGGAGAATTGAAGAGTATTTTCAAAGAGATTAAAAATAAAAATTCTGCTGGGTTAGATGATGTCCCATTAAAAATATTTGAGAATCTACCAGAAAATGCTCTGTGTGCACTAGTAAGAGCTATAAATAACTCTTTTGATTCGGGCATTTTTCCTTCATGTCTGAAGAGTGGTTTGGTTCGACCACAGTTTAAGGGAGGCGATCCAAGTGATCCTTCTTGTTATCGGCCGATATCTGTTCTTCCTACTTTGTCCAAATTTGTTGAAAAGCTCGTAAAGAGTCGTATGTTATCTTTTATTGCAAGGCACAACTTGTTGAGAAGTTGCCAATTTGGATTTCAGAATTGTAAAAGCACTAACGATGCAATATTAAGTTTTTTGGAAAAGCTGTACTTGGGTCTGAACGATGGCGATATTGCTGCAGCTGTCTTTTGCCATTTTAAAAAGGCATTCGACTGCGTGAATCGCGAGGTACTGCTGGGGAAACTTCAGTGCTATGGATTTAGGGGAATTGCTCTGGCATGGATAACATCTTACCTTTCAGAAAGAACGCAAGTGGTTAGAAATCAGGAAAGTGATTCACGATTGCTAAATAATCCGTATGGCGTGCCCCAGGGTTCTGTACTTGGACCCCTACTTTTCCTGTTATACATAAATGATCTGACAAATATTGATGTTAGTGGCCACTTCACTTTGTTTGCCGATGATACGACAATTTTGTGGTTGGATCGATCTGCAAAGCATCTGGCTGATAAATTGTCAAGGGATATTCTGAAAATTAAGCAGTGGTGTGATGCAAATTCTTTGAGTTTTAATGTTGACAAAACAAATATTTTAACATTTAAATGTAATATTGATGATTTGAAACTTGACAATAATACCCTAGAAAATAAACGTGTTGCGAAGTTTCTGGGCATGTATATTGATACAAAACTTAAATTTTCTAACCATATAACTTATCTTAATAAAAAATTAGCATCGGCGTGTTATGCTATTAGGGTTGTCAGTAATGGTTTGGGACACTCAATGACAAGATCTGTTTATTTTTCTTTGGTTGAATCGAATTTTAGATATGGTGTGGCATTTTGGGGTTTTGGTTCGAGGCAGCTGATGCAGTCGATTTTTGTGCTTCAGAAGCGTGCCCTAAGATATCTGTGTAAATTGGGGCCGAGAGATCATTGTAGGCCATACTTTGTTCGCGAAGGGATCCTGACGTTGGTTTCTCTTTTTATTTTGGAAACGGTGGCCTTAGTTCACAAAAAATATAAGTACATTTTGCGGGAGAGTGTATACAATACACGTAATGGCTGTGATCTGCGGTTGCCGACACCGAGGAGTACCCTTACCAAGAACTCGTTAATCTATGAGAGCCTTAAAATTTATAATCATCTGCCTAACGAATGTAAAAGCAAAATTGTTGTGGATGATAGATGTTTTAGGAGATCGGTAAAGTTGTTGTTGCAGTTTAAGGCATATTATACTTTGGACGAATATTATAATGATGATTTTTAATATTTTTTGATTATTGAATTTAAAGTTCTATTGGTCCAGTGTTGGTGTGCTTTGTGTGTGTGGCATAGTTTTTATTTTATTTTAAGATGTAAGCATGTGTTGTCTTTTCCTTTTATTGTACCTATATATTTTAGTTGTAAGTTTTCTTTTTTATTATACCTAGCTTTGTTATGAGGACTTTGTTCTTTAAAACAATAAAGCATATTTATTATTATTATTATTATTAAATACGGGTAAGCCTTGCTAAGCACTGATTTGCTTTACTGATTTAAATTTACACTTTTTGAGAAAAAGCTTCTAGGCTGGCTACCATCTTCTCCAATACTCGTGGAGATGCTTGTATTGACAATGCTCTAACTAATTACTCCGCTTTCGCCTTTAACTGGAATATATCTGATCACTGAGATGTTGCAATCGGGGTGAATGTGAATGTAGTTGTTGGTCTACATCGGCCTATTAGGTTTAGACCGGATAGCCGCCTTGGTTTGGCGACATTCTATGATTTAGTGAGTGAATCTGAATGGACCTTTCTAAACGAGGATGTAGACACTGAGCAGCAAGCGCACATGGTTCTGGAAATTATTGTTGGCTGCTTCGAGACTGCGTTTCCAGAAAATTTGGTCGTGGGCCGCAATCCTCGAACATTAATATTAATTGGTTTAACGATCACCTATGTAGGAAACGTGATGCCATTGCATCACGTTTCCTATTGCATGAGCTATACCAACTTACTGGTTCAAATAGGCTCAAGGAAGTCATAAGACGATGTCGTGTTGAATATGGAAATTAAATAAAAGCCATGTTTTAATAAATCCTTCTAGAAATACGTCACGTGCAGCGTGGCAGATTGTCAATACGTTTCGTCGTGATAAAACACAAAATCAGGAAATATCATCTATTAATCCAGACCAGTTTAATCCATTTTTTATAAATATAGCAGGAAAACTGGCTGGCGAACTGGCAAAAGCAAACCACGGTCATGATTACAATCCTTATCCTAATGAGCTTAACTTAGAGAATGTGCCCAACAACTTTGAATTTGGTGAAGTAACATTTGTAGGGATCAGATTTATATTATCTATAATCTCAAAAACTCGAGCAGTAGAGATTATTATGGATTAAACACAAAAGTCCTTAAGTATGTTACCAATATTATAGTATATCCTCTTGTAAAATTAATTACCAGTTCTCCTAAACCAAACGTATTATCTTCGTCACTAAAACTGTCTCGGGTCGTCCCAATGTTCAAAAAGGGAGACATAAATGAGGTGTCGAATTATCGACCTATTTCATTGATACATATAATTTAAAATTTTTTTGAGAAAGCACTTAAATCTGAAATATCTGCTTATTTTGAGGAATATTTCCCTCATGTATAAAAAATCCCATTAGAGGAGTGCAATCCTCGGAAAATTACAGCGATAATTGCACTGTAGAAACCGAAAGAGCACAGCGATAATTGCATCGTACGTATCTATGGTAATTCCATTGTAAACTTACGATGACAATTTATAAATAACGTCAATGTCAAGTGAATATATATTATTAAAAATGTCTCGTTTCGGATTTAAAAAAATCGTATTTTGGCGTCTCTTTGCTTTGTTTACAGTGACATGTACGTTTCTGTATTAAAAAAGGAATAAAAATGTTTTTTTTTAAATCATGTCCTTATTCGGGAAATATTCCCCCGAATTACACTCGTGCATCAAAATAACCAGATAATTTTGCATTCGAGCATGTTGTCTTAGAAAAACTGCATTCGGTCATTATCATATTTTGGAAAATTAGCCCTCCACCTTCGGTGTCGGGCTCTTTCTCCAAAATATGAAAATGAACTCATGCAGTTTTTAGACAACATGCTGTCATGCAAAATTATCGGTAATTTTGATGCACTTGTGCAATTATTTCTCTAACAATCTATTAAACAAACAACAGTTTGGATTTAGAAATAATATGTCGACGAGTACGACAATCAATATCTTATATCTAAAATAACAAAGGTATTTGACGAGGGTGATCATACTTCTGCCTTGTTTTGTGATCTTGCAAAGGCTTTCGATTGTGTGTCATCTGAAATCCTTGTAAGTAAGCTCGAATATTATGGGTTTGCGAAGGGATCGCTAAGGTTGGATGGTGGGAGCGGGTCTACCGTGCAACGTATGCAGTTTGGAGTTCCTCAGAGCTCGGTTCTGGAGCCACTCTTGTTTATCGTTTATAAGAAAGTGTGAGGTTGCTAGTCGTCCATCGGGCGTCTCCTCAGGTGGCGAATAGGGGAACGCTTCCCAGATATGGGTGGCACCGAGGAAATCAAATACTCGGAGCGGGCCAAAACTAGCATGTTACAGGGTAGCACCTGTACCATCACTGTGCCGAACTCACTGAGGAATGACTTCCTTAAGGACTTGACAACAGACATTTCTACACTTTTCAGACTCCCCAAGCGGCGAATATACACATGGAAATCCCCCGCCGACTCACCGGAGAACATCATAAGAAATCAGATTGATTACATAGCTGTATCAACAATACATAAAAACATGATAAAAACATCAAAATCGTAACCTGGTGCCGATCGATGTCCCTACGGATCACACTCTGGTGGTATGCAGAATGGTGATGAGAGTAAAACGGCTCGAGAAAAAAATCTTGCAGAAGAAACTCGCTAACCCAGAAACCGAGGTAAAAGTACGAGAACAACTAAAAAAGAAAATAAAGGACATTAACGAGATCATGTCGAACACAAGAGAGTGAGATGGGAGAAAGCAAGGGAGGCTATACAAACAACATGCGCGACTCTCTTAAAACGAGACAGACAGAAGAATATAGAGTGGATGTCCGATGAGATAATGGATATGATGGATGAGAGGCGTAAATTCAAGAATAAAAATACAGAGATATACTAGCAGACCCACAAAATCATAAGAACAAAAATTCGAGAAGCCAAAGAAAAATGGTTTTCCAACGAATGCAGAGAAATAGAGCAATACGAAACTAAATACGATAGTTACAATATGCACAAAAAATAAAATCAATGACAAGCAAAAATAAATTCAATAAATTACCCAATAACATAAAAGATAACGATGGAAATCTCATATCGGAGTCATCAAAGATCTTACGCGGAATTCCTACATAGAAAAGTTGTTTACAGGACTAATGATCAGATATGTGGAGAAGGAGAAACGAGACCGTCTATCATTAAATCAGGGGTAGAAGCAGCACTAAAAAAAGTGAAGCAGTTTTCGCACTCCAGGTACTTATACAGCAGTCTAGAGACGTTAATGAAGATGTGTATCTGTGCTTTGTTGATTTTAGAAAGGCATTTGATAATGTCAATCCTGAACAACTAATAGATATTCTACGAAATACAGATATTGACGACAAAGATGTTCGGATAGTGGCGGATTTATACTGGAGTCAAACAGTAAGAGTAAAAATAGGTAATGAACTCACTGAGAGTGTGGAGATTAAGGGAGGTGTACGACAGCAGTGTATCTTATCCCCGCTCCTCCTCAATATCTACTCCGAGGAGATATTCAAGAAATGCCTGGAAAATGCAATAGGGGGCATAAAAATAAACGGTGAATTAACGAACAACATATGATGTGCCGACGACACGGTGATCCTTGCCAGCAGCATAGATGAATTACAAGAGACAATGGAAAGGGCAGTGGAGTCAGTGAGGAGTACGGCCGAAGCCTCAACTTCAGTAAGACAAAATGGATGCGGATAAGCAAAAACCAACAATCAGCTCGACAGTTACGGATAAACAACATACTAATTAACCATGTGGAATCTTACATATACCTTGGCACCAAAGTAAATGCAAAATGGGAACAGGCCACAGAAATCAGGGCGAGAATAGAACGAGCTAGGGCAGCATTTAACAACATGAAAAAACTCCTCATAAGCAAGGATTTGTCTCTTCCTCTAAAAATGCTACTAGTAAAATACTACATTTTCCCGGTCTTACTGTAACGTGCGGAGGCTTGGACGCTGACAGAGACGCTCATGAAAAAACTGATGGAAGCATTCGAAATATGGGTGTACCGACGCATCCTTCGTATATCCTGGACCGAACATATCACTAACATAGAGGTAATCCACAGAATCGGAAAAGCAAAAGAAATCCTGAGCACAATTTACCTTGAATATCTGGGCCACATAATGAGACACGATAAGTACCACCTGCTTCAACTGCTTATCCAAGGAAAAATAGACAGCAAGCGAGGGCCAGGCAGGAGAAGACTCCCGTGGCTCCAAAATCTACGGAAATGGTTCAAACTCACATCGACCGAACTATTCAGAAGTGCCGTAAGCAAGATTAGAATTTCCATGCTAATAGCCAACGTTCGTAGCGGACAGGGCATTTGAAGAAGAAGATAAATGATCTACTCTATTGTGATCCGTCTGCCGACTTTATTCTTTTTGACAATGATACGCAGTGCAATATTGAGAGTCAACCTGAGGACAATCTCTTAGAGGCACAGTCTACGATAACCGATTGGTTTGCGGCAAATGGTGTGAGTCTGAATGTGTCAAAGACTCAAAAATGGCCTTCACTCTGAGTCGGAATGCTTGCGAGAGTACAATTACTGCTATTAAGTTTTTGGGTATGTGCTTGAATGCACGGTTGACGTGGATCTGTCATGTGGAGCACGTATCTAGAAGGGTCTCCTCCGGTGTATACGTGTTGAGAAATTTGAGTCAGAATGTCTCCACGAGGACCTTGGTCTCGATATTTCATGCCCTGGTTCAGCCTAGTATTTGCTATGCTTTACTTAGTTGGGCTCATGCAGCTGGTGCGATTAGAATATTCGCGCTGCAAAGACGCCGTATGAGTCGTCATGGGATTGAGCTATAGGGTGGATTGTAGACAGGCCCTTAGGTAGTCTGGAATATTGACTGTGTCTAAAGTATATCAAGAAGAACCTTCAATTATATACAAGGTTCGATCAGATACACCCATATCAAACAAGATTATCTACCAAACTTATTGTCGATTTCCACCGAATAAATATGTCTAGATTTGCATTGAATTTTCATGCTCCAAAGTACAACACACTTCCTGCTTACATTAAGGGGTTGTCAGTGGAGGTATTCACAAACAGAATGAAGCAATTTTTGCAGCACGAAGCATTTTACTCTATGAATGAGTTTTATGTCTATAATTTTGGAGGCCTTCCAGTTTAGTATTCTGCTAGTTACTGTACTTTTTGACTTCTTGTATTATCTAGTATGTAGCATTTTAAATTTCATATATTTAAAATTAACTTAAATTTGGTTTATATTAGGCACATTTGATATGTTTTCGTTGCCAAATAATGTTCTCGAATATTTAATCAAATTTCGACTGCATTGCGCCATCTATTATAACTGTTAAATCATTGACATTTTAAGATCCTTTATAGGCGTAGACGACTATATCAAAATCGGCCTCTCCTATTGGTCGATCCATCTCTTATTACAATATGTCTTCGTGATGTAGTCAATTTGTCGCAAGAGCTCTCGTGGTCTAGGGGTTTGGATAGTTGGATCCCACCTGGACGGCACGGGTTCAAACCTCGTTGCTTTTTTTTATTTTTTGTTTTAAGATTATGTTTCTAAATAGTTTTTTTCCTGATTTTGGGTATGTCTTGGGTTAATTTGGGTTAGCACCTGGTTAGTTTCCTTTTCTTAAGCCCCCGTAGCGAGCGAAGTGAGCGGAGGGTCATGCGGTTCGACCAATAGGAAAGGCCGATTTTGATATAGTCGGCTACGCCTGTAAAGGATCTTTAAATGCAAATCATTGCTTAATGAGGAACTTGCATAAAAATTAAATTTGAAAAATATTACTCACAAACGTAATTTAATAGTATTAAAAGAACCACAGTTTACAAAAAAACTATTTTTTTATTTTTATATAATAAATATAAGCAATTAAAAACTGCATAATTCAAATTATTCTTGTAACGCGCCGTTCTTGGCTAGGACCGGTTGTGACGTCAAGTAGCTCGTTTGTCGTCGCGCCTGACGGACGGAATCTTTCAAAATGACTGACGCCGGTTTTTTTAAAGGACATTCTGACAATTTACCACTAGTGGATATGTTTATGTTGGGCATTTTAAGATCCTTTACACAAATAGTGCACTATGTAAAAATCGACCTCTCCTATTGGTCAATCCATCTCGTATTACATAATGTCTTCATGATGCAATCAATTTCTGTCAAAAGCTCTCGTGGTGTAGAGGTTTAAACAGCTGAGTCTCACCTGGACGGCCCGGGTTCAAACCCCGTTGCTTTTTTTTATATATTTTTTTAAGATTATGCTTCTAAAAAGTTTTTTCTTGACCTGGTTAGTTTCCTTTCCTTGAGCCCCCGTAGCGAGCGGAGGGCCATGCGGATCGACCAATAGGAGAGGCCGATTTTTATATAGTGCACTATTTGTGTAAAGGATCTTATAATGCCAATGATGACAACTTTAGAATTTTTTTGGATTTGAATAATAGCCCCCAAAGTATGTTTTTTTCCTTGAAAATTTCAGGACGGTTAGTGCATCGTTAGTTCTTTTTAGTGCTTCAAAAAGTTTCGTTAGTGCTTTTTTTGTTTACGAGATATTCAAGATTTTAAATTGGTCAGCCCCCAAAGTATTAAGGATCGGGTCAATTTTAGGGTCATTCTTGAGTGCTTCGTTAGTGCTTTTTAGTGCTTCAAAAAGTTTTGTGAGTTCTTTTATAGTTTACGAGATATTCAAGATTTTAAATTCCTGCACAAGGACGACTAGCCATTATTGGTGCAGGTTCTACATGCAAATATTTAATTTGTATCTTAATCTTGAATATCTGGTAAACCAAAAAAGCACTAACGAAACTTCTTGAAGCACTAAAGAATTACGCCAAAACTGACCCAATCCTAAACACTTTGGGGGCTAACCTTGAAATAAAATAAAATTGAATATCTCGAAAACAAAAGAAGCGCTAACGAAACTTTTTGAAGCACCAAAAAGCACTATCGAAGCACTAAAGAATGACACTAAATTTAATCCGATCCTAAACACTTTGGGGGCTGACCTTGAATATAAAATCTTGAATATCTCGTAAACTATAAAAGCAATAATGAAAGTTTTTAATGCACTAAAGAGCACTAACGAAGCACTAAAGAATGACACTAAATTTGACTCGATCCTTAACACTTTGGGGGCTGACCTTAAATTTAAAATCTTGAATATCTCGTAAACCAAAAAAGCACTAACAAAACTTCTTGAAGCACTAAAAAGCACTAAAGAATGACGCCAAATTTGACCATATCCCAAACACTTTGGGGGCTGATCTTGAAATAAAATAAAATTGAATATTTCGAAAACAAAAGAAGCACTAATGAAACTTTTTGAAGCACTAAAAAGCACTAACGAAGCACTATCATCCTGAAATTTTGAAGGAAAAAAACATACTTTGGGGGGCCAACTTCACGGACCTGCCTACATGATTCCCTACCATTTACTTGATAGATGCATGTCACTGCTCTTTTCTGCAAAACAAACAATGAATGCAGCAAACAATTGTATGTATTCCCCCAAAACACAATTCCATACCTTAAATGTGACTCCACTAGAGAATGGTACACTTTCCTAGCCAGAGCAACACCAATCTCTCTCGATACCACACGCACAGCATAG
Source organism: Pissodes strobi (assembly GCA_016904865.1). Classification (NCBI taxonomy): domain Eukaryota; kingdom Metazoa; phylum Arthropoda; class Insecta; order Coleoptera; family Curculionidae; genus Pissodes; species Pissodes strobi. The sequence goes on along the minus strand of MU182278.1, from coordinate 93,509 downwards.
TATCCGGAAGCCACCTTTTTTTTCAGCCCCATAATATGAGAATCAAATCTTAAATGTTCATCGAGAAGAATGCCCGAAAATTTAGTATTTGTTTTCAAAAGAAATAATTTAGTATTCTGCTAGTTATTGTACTTTTTGTTTGACTTCTTGTATTATCTAGTTGTATACATATTTTACTGTATTTTTACTGTGCCTTTTGTTGCATATTTTTAGCTTAATCATCTGCCCGTTCCAACCGCACTCTTCTGTTAAATTAAGCAATATCTCCTAAAATAAAACTATAGCGTTTACATTCGATTTTTTACATTATATCCACGTCGATCCCAGCACTTCCTTGTAATTACATTGTTTTAATTTTTGAAGAAAACAGTCAAAACTTAAATCAGTTAACATTATTAGTTCTTCATAAATTATTGGCCTAAGGAGGAAACATGCTTTACATAATACATACACAATTTAATGATTGTAGCTTTATAACAGCCTCTTATACTAAAAGTCTCGGAATATTTCTGGATATTCCAAATGCAGCTAAAAATAAATAACAGAAAATACGAGAGGTGAAATATGATAATGAATTGTTTATATCATCTGACTAAAATAATGCTATTTTCAGCACTGAACAGTCTGGCATATCCCCGAGACTAAAGGCAAGAAAGTTCCCCTACCCGAGGAAAATTAAATATTAGGAAATGGAAAACAGCCCCTCGAGCCTAGTTGGAAACAAATTGGATTTAAAAAATTCGGCGACGCGTCCCGTGATTTCTGATGGAATAAGTCATCCTAATGGAGAATTGGGGAATTTTGAAATTAAAAATAAGACGTCTAGAATACCTGTATACCTTAAACGAAACGGCGTTAATAGATTACGAAACCAGGTAGGTATTTAATATAAGTCATTTTAATTTTAATTTTTATCTTTATACTCTCGTTGTAGTTACCATATTATTGGATCTAATAACACCCATTTGTACAAAAAAATAGCAACAATTCTATAAGTGAAAGAAAGCCATTTACCCGGATGTCCGGAATCTGCTTCTTGTTTGGCAATATCCGTAGAACGCTCGTCGATAATCAACATTGTTATTTTGTATGCCAGATTAACAAGCATTAATAAGATCAAAGAAAAGTCACCAATTTAATGTCGCGCAGTATAGTCTGAAGGAGCTTTTGAATTACTAAAAATTTATTTTTTTAAACCAATAAGGTACCGTTTTTGTTATTTAGGAACTAACAGGTAGCTGATTAACCATTCCAAATTATTTTTTTTTAAATATTATATTCTTGAAAGTCCTACGGTTACAAAGTTATTAAATAGCTACAGAAAAATATTTTTAATGGTGAAAATAATATTTGAAAAAATACCATCAATTGCTCTTAAAAGTCCGTATTATAGTGGATACAATATTTTAATTATAAAAATGTTTTTCTTTGTAATTATTCGTCTAAAACCAAAAAATTGCTTTATTAACTTTATTTTCCTCAGTGCAGATAATTCAAACTTTATTTTAACCAAAACTGACTAGTTTTGAATTGTACTCATGATTTCTGACCTGGACCGTTTTTGATAAGAAAAATCGGTGACACCGTGCCTAAGAATGACTTAGGCACAATTTTAAAACTTAACTTCAATTTAACAAAAAAAAACGATCTTGAGACGTTGTAGTTTGAGAATTATGAAAACCTCGCGCCTAAACTATTATACAAATTCGTCGGGGTTCAATGAGTACTTTTACGCAAAGAAGCCAATACACTACGCTTACTACCGTCAAGTTCCAATAGTACCATCCTTTTTTCAATTTCGTCTCGTCCGTGAAAGGTAATGTTTTGACGCGGCGCGGCGGTCGTTCGCTGACCTCTCCTTCGGCAGAGCCTTGGCGGGTTCCAGGGCACCCCAGGCCCAGGCGGAAATACGGGGCCACGGAACCGGCGACCCGCGAAGGATTCCCGAAGACCGGATATGGTCGAGCGAGACCGACCGACCATAAAGAAGGACGGATATAACACTGTGGCGTGGGAGCCCAACAAGAGTAGATGCAAATATGAGGGGTCAGGGTCTGATTTGAACTTTTTCCCGTACCGAAAATTTTAGGGGTATAGGCAATTATTGAAGATAAAACGGACCCGAAATGCATGATATGAAAAATAATAATTTTATGTCTGACATGATCAGTTTTTTATGAATTATTGTTAAAAGCCCCGTTAGGGTTCGGAAAAACTATTCCCTTTTATTTTGCGTTCGTATTGAAGCCAATACGCAACGCAAATGTGTTTCGTTATGTCATCCATTTTTTATGCTTAACGAGGTAACATGATTTTTTACATATTATCGCCATCTTTCAGCTAAATGTTTTTTTCTCCATTAAAATTATGTATTTTAATAATCTTGTAACAAGCAAATTTTGGAGAGGCGACGTGCGACATTCAAATAGGCGAGGACGTGACAACCCTGGAAAACGAATGGTGTTATATAATACGGAGTATATAGATAGATTAGAAATAAGGCGTAGATATAGTTATTGTACGATAGCAGAGTCGACTCATGGCGTTATGTAATTATGATGACTATACTGGCGAAGTTTTAAGGTGTAAGGAGGAAATATTTGTGGCTGTAATATTGGCGAAATAAAACGTGTTACTAAAAACTAGGCGTTTACAGATCAGAAGTCGGGATAACCTACGTATTGTGTTATTTGTTGTGGAGAACGGTCAAATACGCGATTTCGGCGAGTTAAGTCGCAGTGACATCTTCTTCTTTTTTTTTTGGTGTGAGTGGCGATATCACAAAAACTCATAACAAAAGGCGGGCGTTTGTTGCTATCCTTGACAGTGGATTGACATTTGGCGACTTTTCAGATATTGACGATAATAATAAACAAGTGTGTGCTAATTAATTAGTGATTACCTATTGTAAAAATTGTGGCGTATTTTAACTGTGTTTATTGGCATTGGTGTGTAAAAGGCGTTTTTCAAGTGATTTCCTATGGAGGAAGGCAGAAGTGACGAGTTCGAGCTCGATTACGAGTTGGAATTAAGCGACGGTGACCACGGCGAAGGCGATTCGGCGATGGAAGACGAAACAGTCTCCATGGTACATAAGCTATTGAAAGGCGGTTTGGCAACTAGTATCCAGCAGATTGTGGCGGCCGAAATGGCAAGGGCGGCGAAGCAAAAGGCGGCCGAAATGGTAAAGGCAACGAAACAAAGGGCGGCCGTTGGTACTGGCGGTACCAAGGGCAACAAGAAGGGCGAAAAACCAGGTGAGAGCGTTCCTCAGGCGGTAGGAGCATGCTTGTAGCGATAGGGCGGACTCCGCTTGCAGTTCGGGCTGTATAGGGTCAAGGGCAAGAGCAGGCAACGACATTATTGACCCTTTCGATCCTGATAGCCAGGACTGTAACGTGGTCAGGTGGTTGAGCAAAATTGATCAGTTGGGCGATATTCATGAATGGTCGAACTATGAGAGAGAGCGTATTTTATGCAGGCGAAATTGCAAGGCGCAGCAAGGGGCTGGTTTAATCGGCTCGATAAATATGACCTCTCATCGGAAGACTGGAAGGCGGCTCTTAGGAAGGCGTTTCCTAGAGTGCATGATTTTGCTCAAGGAGATGATAGCGAGGGTTAAATTGGATGGCGAAATCATGACCCATTATTATCATGATAAAATGGCGTTGATCGAGAGGTGCGGGCTTTCAGGCACAAAGGCGCTTTCGTGTTTGATTGACGGTCTACCTCTCGACTTACAGGCGAATGTGAGGGCATTTGGTTGCTCTTCCCCTGGCGACTTGTATACTGGCTTTCTTTCCTCTTTTGACAGATATCGGCGTCCATCAACCGATATTGTGGAATTGGAGGGGCAAGGAAGTCCAGGGTCATGCGCAGGCGAAGGCGACGAAGACTTTGCGGTCTTCTGAGGCGATTCTCAAATTGAGAGAGGCGTTTGGCGAATTTTGGGTACCCAAGGCGTACTATTTCCAACTGCTGGCGCGGGCTGGCGTTTACGAGCAAGGGTTTGCTGACTTTTTGGCGAGGCGAGGTGTAAAACACCGAGGGCGAAAGGTTAGGTTGAAAGGTGCATGCAAGTGAGTCTGACTGGCGAGGTGCAAAGGGCGAATGGTCAGGTTGAAAGGTGCATGCAAGTGAGTTTGACTGGCGAGGTGCAAATGGCGAATGCTCTGTTGGCGAAAGGCGAGAGCTATGGCGATTTAAGGTCCAAACTTCTTATTGAGATAGCAAAAGGCGAGTGAGAACCTGACAAAGGCGTAAAGTAAAGGTGATATTCGATAAAAGGCGTAAGGTTGCAACCGCAGGCGAAACCCTTAGGGTAGGCGATTTGGTGATATGGTGAATGCACAGATCGATAAGATCTGGTTGATTTACTGGCGAGTTAAATTAATGAGGGCATTAATTGTTGCAGGATGACCGAATGTAATAAGCAAATTTTGGAGAGGCGACGTGCGACATTCAAATAGGCGAGGACGTGACAACCCTGGAAAACGAATGGTGTTATATAATACGGAGTATATAGATAGATTAGAAATAAGGCGTAGATATAGTTATTGTACGATAGCAGAGTCGACTCATGGCGTTATGTAATTAGAATGTGTAGCAAAATCAAGAGATACCTTCTATAGTCGAAAATACCTATAAATCGAATACTTCAGACAACTGTATAACTTTTGTATGAAACTAATTTGTGTATTTGTAGCTGCAAAGCAGTTATGCAATCTTTGTTAAACTATTGTACAACCCTGCAGATAAACTCAGTTAAATCAACTGAAGTTATGGTAAACATAAATTAAGGGCCACTGCTTCAACTTCCATTAGTCAATTTAATCTCTAGCTAAATTAATCAGTGTCTTTAATGTGTCAATATCAGTATCACATTTAATAGATGTGTGTTATTCAAAACACTGATTATTATAGCAGTGACTAATTATTGGAGTTGAAAGTACTGGCCTTAATACTTAGCTTTTAGTTCTAGCTAAAACTTTACTGCGATTAAACGGAACCCAGCATTTATATGCGTTTCATTCAATTAATTTAGTTTCACTCTCATATAGAACCAAAATTTAAACAAAATATATTTAACAAAGAGATTCGTTAATTTTGACTATAATTTTATAAGCTACCGATGTATATATCCGTTTTGCTGATTTGCAAGTAGCGTTAGTGGACTTAAGTGCATGTCACGTAACGATTTTTCAATGTCGTTTACGTTCGATAATCAGTAGTGTGGAAGGATTTATATCATTTACATAAAGATAGCCTTTTAAAAATGACAATTTGACAAATTATTCAAATTAAAGTCAGTAGGATAATACAAATAACAATCTAACAAATTTAGGTTTAAAGCATCGAAACTTGGCGATTACCAGTATGACTGAAATAATGTTACCAGCCCCGTTTTTCCGTAATTATTGACTTCCGGTGAGGAATGCTGACAACGCTGCGTTTGCTTATCTGGTCATGGGCAATGGTACGTAAATGTTTAACCTAAATACAAGCTTTAGCCTTATACCCAGTTTCTTTAACAATATTGATCAGGTTGTCTGGAGAAGAATGTAATAAGTTGTATCTTAATTTCGCTTTGACGTTTGGTTACGAAATTGCGTTCTATAGTGCCTTATAACCCATTTTCGTTCAAGTGATAATGACCAACCCACACTGAACGCTACTCTACATAACGGAGAAAAAATAGGAAAAAAACAATTTATATAATAGTAGTAATTAATCTAGATGAAATTCGTTTCAAACAATTTACCCGACGTCTATGACATTTTCGAACCAAAGAAATGCTTGCATAGATAGACTAGATTACACCATGATACTACCACTAGTATCAGTATCAGTATCATGAGATTACACTATACGCTCCACCGTTGCCAAGTTGTTTACTAGGTAGAGGAGAACCGCAACCCTTTCTTTTTAAATATCCGCTCGAGTCCTCTCCCGCCTGATGAGTCCTGGCCATTACAAACTCATTTCTGACAAACATACGTCTTTATGGTTCAGGAAATTGCTTTCAGCGAGCCTCGTGGCTCAGTGATTGGATGGTGCGTTTCTGCCACGGCGCGGCGGCCCGGGTTCGATTCCAGTGACAAGACATGTTTTTTTAAGGTTAAGTTTCTAAAAAGTTTTTTCCCTCATTTTGGGCATGCCTTGGGTTAGTTTTGGTTAGTGTCTGTTGGTTGCGCTCCCATAGCGAGCGAAGCGAGCGGAGGTCCATGCGTAAGCGACAAAAATACATATGTAAAATTGTGAGCTCAAGACTCGTCAGGCGGGAGGACTCGGGCGGATATTTCCAAAAAAAAGTCTGCAGGGAGAACCACCTACAGTGGTCACTTGAGCAGTCTTCAGGACTTCCAGTTACCTGATGCTTCAACACTTGGAGCTAGCCGCAGTATACCAACTAATGAGCCGGAACAATAACGCAATGACTTGGTTTATTTACTATTTAGACGGTTTGTTTACTATTTTATAATATCTAATGTTTCACTTCACGCATGGCCCTCCGCTCGCTACGGGGGCGCAACCAATAAAAACTAACCAAAACTAACGCAAGGCATGCTTTAAATGAAGAAAAAAGCTTTTTACAAACATAACCTTAAAAATGTAAAAAAAACATCAACGGGAATCGAAACCGGGTATCACAGACCCCGCATCCAACCACTGAACCACCAGAATACTTGACAGCAATTCAATGTACCGTAAAGACATCGGTAAACTGAGGGGCATGCGTTAATGGTCTGGCTGATTAGTTGACGTATCCGCCCCTATCCGTAAATGTCTTCAACAGTGACCAGACCTTATTTAGACATTTAAAATCACTTAAGATAATGTCGCCCTCTATAAAGTAGAGTAAAATACATATAGTATAACAAAAGCGTCCGTCGACGATTTCGTCACTCATTGTTTAGCCACCCGACTTACGTCTAAAGGTACCGTGAAATGGGCTGAGATTGTTCAATTTGAACTTTTTTTTTGTCACATTTCAAACATTTTCCTATTTTGATTATCTTTACGTACTTCAAGTATTATAGTAAGGTCCAAACAATAATACTTTAACATTAGTTTTAATATAATTCTTAGGAAAATCCACTTATCTTATAAAAAAAGGTTGATCAATCTTAAACCTTGGATGGGGTGAAATTGAACGCATCAAGTTTACAGCATGGAGCCAGTAGTGCTTTTAGTCGAACGTGATCAAGTTCACCCCTGGTAAATTCGGTCAAGCAGTTTTTCGGATTTTTACAAAGGGGTGAGGTTGATCACACTGTATTAAAATAATGAAAATAAGTTTTAACATTCTTTTATATTAATTT
>MU182278.1:51570-71187 GCA_016904865.1 Pissodes strobi | reverse complement strand
TTGTCGGCGACCCGGAGTTGACCCGGAATCTGGATAGTCTGGAACACCGCAGACATGTGGCCTAGATGTCTCTGTTTTACAGATACCTTCACACAGGATTTGGCCTGCCTCAGCCCGCTCCTGGCAACGCCTGTCAGACTGTCACGACAGACGGCAAGAGCGCAGCAATAAGTCGTACAACTGGAAATACCTAGAACATCGCTTTACAAGAACTTCTTTATCTGGCGCACTGCATCACTGTGGAACTCACTCACAGGACATCTGTTTCCCCCTAATTACAACCTACGACGATTCAAGAACCGTGTCAATCAACATCTTCGCACACACACCGCTCGTCGAGCGCCATAGGATCTCCCTTTAGTGTGTGTGCCACTACCATACAAAACAAATTAAGAAATTCAGCTTAATAATCGAAAGTGGATAAAATTTATATTGTTTATTGTCCGGTTATTTTTGTAACGGCATTTCTTAGTTAAAAATTATACTGATATTCTAACCAAACATGTAAACATTAATATAAACAAATACGTACACGTTAGGTATTATTAGATTTCCTAAACAGATACCACGAGAGATACCTAAACTATTAATACCTAATTCTTTTATTTTTGCATGCACCATGCACTAACTGCTACATACTTTTATAAAAGATAGACTTTTGTATTCCGATAGCATCGACATTCCGCCAATAACTGTTGATGATATAGTTGTAGCAAGCAAATAACTTTAAAACAAGATCACCTCTGGCCCAGACAGCATCCCACTTCATTGTTAGAGACTGTTCCATCGTTTTGTGCGAGCCACTGTGTCATATCTTCAATCTAATCCTGGAACTGGGCATGTTTCCCGAAACCTGGAAGGTTGCAATAGTCTGTCCCATGCAGCCAACAGTTATTGAGAATTATCGTCCTATCTCCATCCTATGTAACCTCCAAGATTATCCTGCACAAATTTTACCATAACATCTTTGTTATCAAACTGCTTTATTACTCCTTCGTTAGACCAAGGCTGGATTATGGGTCACTTGTATGGTGTCCGTGGTATCATTGCCACATTGATTCGTTGGAGGCTGTGCAGAGACGATTTCTCAAGTATATTATGTTGAGAGAGGACGGTATTTACCCAGACAGAGGGTTTGATCATAACCTATTTTTGTCTAGATTCAGGAAGCTGTCGCTGTCTGCGCGCAGATTCTCACAATCGCTGACATTCCCGAGGACATTCCTTTATAAGCTTCTCCATGATGTGATCGATTGTCCCTTTCTTTTGGAAAGTATACCATTTCATGTACCGCGTTTAGCAGCTAGACAACAACCCGTGTTCAGTCTGAGATTGGCGAGATCTAATATTCTGTACCAGTGCCCCATTCATAACATGTGCAAAAATTTCAATCTTGTATCAAACGCCTGTCATATACATACCAGCAGCTTGTCTAACGTCCTGAAACATCTGCGTGAGGCGTCCGGTTTCCCCTCAGGTTTCCCACCTTAACTGTATCTCCACATTCTTCATCTTCATTTTTCATCTGTATTTCCCTTGTTTTCAATCCTTTCTTCTTTGTCACTTCTTATTTACGCTTATTTTGTTTTTTTTTTAGTTTCCCTAACTTACTTTGCGTTATTCGTAAAGTTCTTAATCGGTTTAGTTCCTATCAAGGTTCCTCTACATTCCTTATTTTTAGTCTTAGTTTAATTTGCTAGTTTATTTTAATTATAACTATTATTTATTTAATATTTTATTATTTTCCTTTGCATAACAATATTTTTGTGAGTTACTTGCTCTTAATTTGTATGTGAATATCCTGTAATTGGGCGTTTGCCTGTTGGAAATAAAGAGCTTATTATTATTATTATTATTATTATTATTATTATTATTATTACCATTGAAATTTTTTTCCGAATATGGCTTCTTGTATATATTACTTTTTAAAAATTATGGTAGACTAGGCATTGGCAATTATCGATTATCAGGATCAAGCAAAAATTATGATAGATTCTGATAATTATCGGGCATTTGGCAACACTGTTTAGGACATCGAACAGGTAGTTGCGACGTTGCGACATGTGCCTTGTGAATTATGCATAGTTATTGCGCATGCGCATATTAGATAGTTGTACAAAAAATACCATAAAATACCAATCAAAATACCAATAATACCAGACAAAATACCATATAATACCAAATATTACCAGATAATACCAAATATTACCAGATAATACCAACTATTACCAGATAATACCAAATATTACCAAAAAATACCGAAATAATTCCAAAAATACCAAGCCAGTGTACACCAAAATACCATCAGCGGTTAGCCCCTCGGTAATTAAGCAACATATTTTGTTTCTGTTGATATTAGGTTAAAGGACTCCGCACACTTTTACTGGGATTCAAAGAATGACTGAATTTGATGAAATTTTAGTATGTTGTTATTGTTGTAGTTCTTGGGTTCCTGATGAAAAAGTCCCATGGGCCCAAAACGATTTCCTATATGATTGGTTTCCGAGATAAACTGGCCGGTATGGGTTCCTTGGGTCGGGAAAAATCCTATTTATGTTTAGCCCTATATCTATTTGCATAAGATGACCCCTATGTTCTCTAATATTATCCTGTATAGGTGACAGCCTTAACTGAAACACTCCAAATGTAAGGTGTTGTAAATCTGCAAGATCTAATCTCGGATCTAATATTGGAAATTCCAATGGATTATTATTTCTAGTTCCTGCTATACTACTCTTCTTCTAATTAAAGCATTATCTTCAATAAAACGTTGAAGGTGGTTCGGCTCTTGCTCTATTTGACGTATTTCATTAGTTCATGGTATTCATAACCAATGCGAAAATGATTTAAAAAAATGCGATGTGATGTGGCGCTTTTTAGATTCTATTATAAGTCTGCTTGCTTTACCTTATTCGTTGTAAGTTGGGATCTTCGTCCTAAAAATGGAGCAGCTCTGCGATTATTCAATACAGTTAGAAATTCCACACACCCTCTGTATCCTCTATCTAAAATAAAAATGCAATTTTTCTGAAAATATTTTCTCAGTTGGTTCAGATCATCTTCATATTGGTGGATTAAAATATTTGCATAGTTGTTTGACGAGTCACAAAAATAGGGACCATGCGCGGCCAAAATATATCCATCAGGACCCACTATCAAAACAGCCTTTAAAAGACGATATTTTTATGAAACGAAAACGATTTTCTTAACACTTTAAAGTCTTTGATTTCTTGAATTTTTAAGTAAGTTTCATCGGTATAGGCAATTGCATTGGGGATGTTGGGCTCAGGATTGTATGCTTCTAACGCTTTAGCACTAATTTTGTTGCACTTAAGATACGGTTTCAACATATCATAATTTTCGATATGCGTGAAGTTCATCCTAGAATAAATTTTAGCAACAAATAACTGTAGTTTCACGTTTAGATATCTGTTGGTATGGGTGGTTTCCTATAGACGGTATAATCTAGGGTTTTGTTCGGCGTTCTGGTCATCCGGAGGTCTAGGAAAGGTAGCTTCTCATTCTTTTCTACTTCTAGTGTGAATTGGATTCTTCTGTGAATTTGGTTTAGATTGACCAGGAAAGTATCCAACTGTTTTCTACCATGGGGTCATATAATGAAGATGTCATCTACGTAGCGTTTCCATAGCGTGGGTTTGAGGGCTGCGTTCAATACCTCCAGTTGAAGGAGGTATTGCTGCGTTTCGTACGGCGTCTTTCGAAATACGTCATGAAGAGATTTGCGATGACTGGTGACAGCGATGATCCCATGGGGGCGCCATCGGTTTGACGATAGATCTGGTTATTAAACATGAAATAAGTATTTTTCAGACAGTGTTCCGATAATTCGATAACATGTGCTGGAAAATCCTCATTCATGGCGATCTTGTCTATAGGGCCTCATCGATTGGTATGCTGGGGTAGAGTGAGACGATATCTAATCTTGCAAGAATATCGTTTTCGCCTAAATGGATGTCCTCGTGTATTCTCGTAAGGTGTTCTGAATTTTTGACGTAAGATTCCGCAAGTTCTGTTGTTGGTTGTATTATTCTTGCGAGATATCTCTCTAGTTTTTGTGTAGGAGAATTCACTGCACTTACGATGAGTCTTAAAGGCACCCCGGGTTTATGTACTTTGGGTAGGCCGTAAAGCTTTGGACATCTGCTGGATTTTTCTCGTGGGATGATATTTTTCTCAATCTCTGGGTCTAAGTTTGCGGCTTTTATTTTGGTTTTAGTCTTTTCCAGGTAGGTAGTTGGATCCCTGTTTTATTTCTTATATATTTTATCCTTAAGGATATCCTCCATTTGCTTCATGTAGTCATCGGTGTTCATCATGACTGTTGCGTTTCCTTTGTCTGCTGGGAGTATAGCTCGGAGTATAGTTCAAAAATTCAAATTCAAATATAAGAAAATATATCTGTCTGTTACCGAGTCTGTTACATGACATGACAAAAAGGACGGCCTCTCGGTTATAAAAACCGTTTACATCATGCCAAGAAAAGGCATGTGCGAGACAACCCTCAATAAATAAACACCACATAATATACGAAAATATGTGTCAAACGGTCGATACACTACTAGCATCAGAAATTAATTCTTAACTCTATATAACAACTATTGCTTTAGTTGGCATAAAATTGTTTAAAAAATACAAAATTTGGGAATAATTAGAGAATAATGGTGATTGGGCGGAGCAGGGGAAAACCAGACAGAAGAGCGACAGCAAGAGACAACCGGAAAGCGAAGGCGGCGAGCGGTTCGACACCACTTCCAAAACCAACAAAAAATATGAAAATACAGCATGCACATTATATCATTATTCGATTATTATCATAATAATAATTATTATTATTCTATTCTAGTAGATTTATTTAATACCCTTCTTAGAACTTTGTTGGATAAGAAGTTTTTGCTTTGATATACCTTGAGAAGGCTTTATGTGATAGCGTTTTGGATGCAGCATGTATAAACAAAACGAAAGTAATGATCCCTAACAACATTCAGATCTTCCTAAAAACGCTGCAGTTCTGTGCTGTGGAACAACAAAGATGGAATCGTTCCTTGTTCCGTGTGTTTGGTTTAATAGAAAAAAAAAATTCTTTAAATAGGATGGTGTACCCGTGTTTATAACTCTGTAGATAAAAGTATACATGTGATGCTTCCTCCGGTATTCCATGTTTAGAATTTCGGCATCATTTAACTATGGAGTTATATGATTCCTGTATGGAATGTTGTATGAGAATCTCATACAGCTATTTTGTACCTTCTGTATAGTTTTTTTTTCATGATAAGATAAGGAATTACCGTATATAACATCTCCATAGTCACAGAGTTAGAATACCAAATTTTCACACACAAAATATTTATGTTTAGAAGGCAAAATTTTTTCAAATTATAAAGTTTTCTTAAACGAATATAAGCGGCTTTGTGTTTATTTTTAATATGGAAATCAAAGGACAATAAGCTATCAAAAGTGACCCCCCAAATTTTTTTACTGTCGACAATGGAAATGGTGTTATTATTAATATGGATATTTAAATTGCTTTTGATGTGTACTCTAGCGTTGATATTAGAACTTGTGATTTCAAAGCATTTAAGTTATGATTTTTTGCAAAATTATGAATTTCTTGAAAGTCAGTATTTAGCTGTTCCTGAGCGGTGGGTGTTGAGATACCTCAAAATTTTGGTTCTTAATTGGAGTATATATAGTTGAGAGTCATCAGCATGAAGTTTAGCATTTTTTTTTGACATATCCGCGACCTAAATAGAAAATAAAAAAAGGGGACAAAATAGAACCCTGAGGGACGGCTCGATTGACTGATTTATATTCTGATCTGAAAAGACCTGATTCCTTCAAAACCATTACACAGCTTAAGCGGTTATTGAGATAATTACTCAAAAAACTTATCGCATTTTGAGATAATCCAAAATAATGCAATTTCGCTAATGACATTTCGTGATTCAAAATGTCAAAAGCTTTGCTGAAATCCAAAAGAGCTATGCAGGTGCTACTTTTTTGCTCTTCATGTAATCGAATATCGTTTAAGATGTTCACTAGACTGATGGAAGTGTTGAAATGCTTTCTAAAACCTGATTGACACTCTGGAATAATATTATGAGTTTCGGAAAAAATATATATTTGGCTATGAATATACTTTTCAATGATTTTGGATACAGCCGTTAAGATACTAATGGGTCTGAGGTCCTTGATATCTTTGGGTTCAGGGACCTTTGAGATAGGTTTAATAATTGCTTTTTTCCATACGGAAGGATAAGTGTTTATTAGTATGCATATATTAACTATATTAATAGGTGTAGATGGCGCTGCTGAGTGGGTAGAACGTATTCAGATCGGTGCTCAAAATAGTGTGTTTTTAACAATAATATAGTAATTAAAATTATATATAAACTGTGAAAAACTTCTCAGTGTGGTGATGGGTAATAAGGGCGAACAGAGTGCTTCAATCTCTACCAGACAAGGTAACGAACTACAGAAATTGAGTTCCCGCATGGACGATATGGCGGCAAAATTCACTGCCGAACTTAAACGTTTCAAAGGCGAACTTCAAGGCAAAATAGCTGTGACTAGTTCGAATGCAGAAGTGAGTGATCTCCATGAGTTGTCAGAGCAGTTCTCTGATTTTGAAAAGTCTTTTACTAATAGCCTGCGAGGTATCAACGAAGAGATTGAGAGATTAAAGACAGAAGGAGAGAGATCCATCATGGCAGTCAACAATAATGCCTTTTTAATACATGGATTAAGTGAGGAACAGCACGACAATCTTTACCAAAACGTCATCAATTTGATCAGCTCAAAAATTGATCCCGGAATAAACAAGAATTATCTAAATTACTGCTACCGTTTAGGGAGTAGGAAACCCGATTCAACGAAGCCACGACCTATCGTTGTCTCATTTTACCAGCGATGGATGCGCGATCAAATATTTTTCAAAAAAAAAATGTTAAAAGGTACCAAAATTCTTATCACGGAATTGTTGACGGCTACTAATCTTAGTTTATTTAAAGATGCGAGACAACATTTTAATAATTAATGCTGGACGATAGCGGGTAAAGTATTTGTTTTACGTGATGGGGCTAAAGCCCTTGTGCGGTCTACGGCGGACTTGGCTCGGCTTGTTGGTTAGTCCTGTGAATTTTTATTATCAGGGGTACTTGCACAACTACTAAAATGTAACCTTCATAATGTGTCTTTTACTTTTACTTTTACTCGAGGTATGTAACTGATTTTTTTTGTAACATATCGACCTAAAACACTGCACACTTATCAAATCTATGCTATGATATATTTTTGGTATATTATGGTATTTCCGATCGTCCCTGCAAATATATGTTAAAAAATGGATATTAATTATATATAAAACCACATGATTTAATTCATCAATCAGTGAATCTACCTATGAAGGATCTAATTGCTTAATTAGCCAATTGATTTTAAGAGTTATTTTGATGTTTTTGACTTTCTTAATGGATATAATTAGTTTTCTTGATTTGTTTTAAAGTCTGTATTGTTTTTAATCGTTTTCGGGCAGCGCCTGCGTGTAATATATTATGATCCCTATTGGAGCTGATTTCAACTGGTTTCATTTAATTTTTCAATGTTGTTTCACTTTCTGTTCATATCATTATCCTAATTTGTGCGACTGATTTATTTTAATTCCTAGCAGTACACATTTATGTTAGTTGTGGGACTGTAATAGCACCGATATGCGGCCTTTCCAATATAATCGTTATAATCAACATTACTATGAGTATAGATCTTTATTTTTTAATTGTTACTATTTTTACTATATTAGTTTTTAAGATATTAGGATACAAGATGTATTTTTTGGCTAGGTATTACATGGATGCAGGCTTGGGGTGGCGCCGGGGTGCGGCTGGGGCGGGGGGTAGGCGTTGGTCTTGCAATGGCAGATAATGTTGGGATTGAGCGAGCGGCTGACTTCCGGAGAGCCTCATTTGATAATAGCTTTGGGCATGTGAGCGATTTTGTGGTGGCTCATTTGAACGTACGATCTTTGAATACGGGTTTCGACGAATTTTCTCATTATGTTAGTTCATACCAATTTGATGTATTAGGCCTCTCAGAGACCTGGTTATCACCGCAGTATGAGAATAGCTCTTTTAGGATACCCCAATATAATTTCGTAAGGAGGGATAGAAACGGCAGAGGCGGAGGTGTTGGGTTTTATATTAAGAAATCTATTAAATATTCACTTGTTAATTTTGAACGTATTTCTCCTGATTTAGAATATATTAGCATTAAATTTAAATCTAATAATGAAAATATACTAGCCGTTAGTCTCTATAGATCACCATCCGCTAATCAGGAAAATTTCATTGATACTCTCGAGGATATTTTAGATGTGACTGTACCTATGTATGACAGTGTTATATTGATGGGCGATTTTAATATTGATTTCTTGGGTGATTCTCTAGGTAAGCGAAAACTTCAGAATATTTTGGATGTCCATAATTTACATCAAGTAATAAGAGATCCCACTCGTATTAATTTATCTACAGACAGTTCTAGCCTTATTGATGTAATAATTACAACCAGGGATCTCAATCTAATAATGGCAGAATCCGTACCAGTATCAAATTCAGTTACTGATCATAACTTGGTATATGCAGTGCTAGGCATTCCTAAAGTTCAAGATACGCCTAGATTTTTACAGTTTCGTGATTATATAAATATAGATTTGGAACAATTTCAATATGATGCACAACAATTAGAGTGGGATAGAATTTTGTATACAGAAAATATAGATACTAAACTAGGAATTTTTAATCAAAACATATTAAATTTAATGAATAAACATGCGCCATTAAGACGAAGTAAAGTTAAAGAAAAGAGCCTCACTCCGTGGATTACGGATAATATTAAATACATGATGCGTCTGAGAGACAAAGCGTATCGAAAATATTTGAAAACTAAAACAGCGGTTCATCTTCAATATTATAGGGAACTTCGAAACTACACTAAGCATGCCATTATTAGAGAAAAAATCTCATATTTGAATCATTTTTCCTCAAAGAAGGGTAAAGATTTTTGGGTAAATGCAAATCAATTAAATTTAACGCGTAGCAAGGCAGATGCCTTACCAAACGATTTATGTGACCCTAATACACTGAATCTATATTTTTCATCTTGCACTCAAGCAATTGATTCTGTTTCGGATGACAAAATTAAGTATTATAATTCTACTAATCACCCTAGTGTTACATCCGAATTTAATTTGGAATTATTGGACGAGGATACTTTACTAAAACATCTTAACAAGATAACTACCTCTGCTGTTGGCGAGGATGCCATTTCTGTTAGGGATCTTCGACTGTGTCTTCCTTATTGCCTGAACTCCCTAATAAATATAGTAAATAGCTGTGTTTTGAAGAGTTATTTTCCGGCCATCTGGAAGAAGGCTGTAATAACACCGCTGGCGAAAGTTCCACATCCTGTGGAATCAAAAGATCTAAGACCGATTAGCATTCTTTCAGCTGTGTCGAAAATCATCGAAAAACATGTTTATTCTCAATTATACAATTATGTGAGCTTGTCAAATATTATACCTGATTGCCAGTCTGGTTTTCGGCCAAATTTTAGTACTGCAACCAGTTTAGTTAATGTTTTAAATGAAATTCGACGTAATGAAGATAAAAAAGAAATCACATGTCTAGCTCTGTTGGACTTTAGTAAGGCCTTTGATACTCTAAACCATAATTTACTGTTAGCTAAGCTTCACTATTATGGCCTTTCGGATAAGTCTGTCAGGTTCTTCTCCCAATATCTTAGAGGCAGATCACATTGCGTTGAGATTAGAGGGGAGTGTGGATTGGTGAAGTCCGGGTATTTGTTGATAAACACAGGTGTGCCCCAGGGCTCAATATTGGTTCCATTATTGTTCTCACTGTATGTTGCTGATATGTATGATTGCATAAAATATTCAAAAATACAACAATATGCCGATGATTCACAATTATACATATCATTCTCCTTAGACAATATGAATCTTTCCCTGGAACATTTTAACACTGATTTAAATAGTTTGGGCAGCTTTTCTAAGAGTCACAATTTGAAAATAAATGCTACAAAGTCTTCTATTATTTTTTTTAATAACCGTGGAAATAGTGCAAATAGAGTTGCAGAGGATTTCACACCAAAGATTGATGATACTCTTCTGCCTTTAGTTACGGAATCTAAAAATTTGGGCGTCATATTTGACGAATCTCTTTCATTTCAAGCTCACATAAACAGTAAGTTAAAAATTGCATACTTCCGATTAAGGAAGCTTTATAGTTTAAAACAATTCTTGCCTCCTAAAACAAAATATTATTTATGCGACAGTCTTATTTTATCGTTGTTTGATTACGGGAATGTCGTCTACGGAGATTCTCTATCTATGCAAACGTCACATCAAATACAAAAGATTCAGAATTGTTGCATGCGTTTTTCCTTTAACATTCCTTTTAGGAATCATGTTACACCTTATTTAAATAACAATGGTATTTTGAATATGTCAAATCGTAGAAAGTATCATTTATTTAACTTTGTTTATAGTGTATTAAAAAGTGGGCAACCACCTTATCTTAAAGCACAATTTCATTTGTTTCCACATCCCCATTATACGAGGAACATTGACAACTATAGAGTGCCACAACATAAAACAGCAGCCTTTCAAAAATCATTTACATTTATCGCTTCTCATATGTGGAACTCCGTGCCAAATCATGTTAAAGATTTTTCTCCTGGGCGCTTTTCCTCATTTATTAAAAAACATCTTTTGGGACACCAGGGCGCAACTGAGTAGAATCTGAATGTTTCATTATGCGGGTATATATGTGTGTATATATATAATCTTTTATTTATTTTTTTGTTGCAATTTTTGGTTGCTTATTACATTATTACATCGAATTTTCGGAGATTATCGGTCGCTCGCTTATCCTGGTGAACGTGAACGTAGATGCAGATTAATATATTGTGTCATTTATTCTGATTCCTCTCCGCCCCGCGCTCCTGGTTGATTCTGTGCGCTACCGGCCTCGTCCCTTGTTGGTATTTAAGTTTATTTTAAGTTTTTACTAAAATTGAATTAGTTACATTTTATGTATTATGGGTTAATAGGGCTGTACCACACTTGCGTACAACTTGTTGTGTGCATGCTGTTATCGGCTGTTTATAGTCGCGGTGTAGTCCTTTTTGTCTAAATGTAATTTATTTTTATTCTGTTCTCAATGTATGGATTATTAAGAGACAAATAAACTTGTTTGAATTTGAATTTGAATTTGAATTAGGGCATTTGCACACAAAGGTAGAAATAATTTAAGATCTTTAATAGAAAACTCATCATCCCCAATGGCATTAGAAGTGATAGAGTTAATAATTTTTTTCTAATTCGTTCATGTCTATTAATTTGAATTCCAAGTTTTCGTTATTTGTTGTTTTTATAAAAGCCTATTAAGCCTACTGGTTAGTTTGAGTTTTTGAGCTATCTCCCAAAACTCTTTCCCGAGTTTCTGTGACACCCGGTTAAAATATGTTATCTTCTCGCGTATGATTGCATGCTTTCTTAGTTGTCTGTAATATTGACCATGTGCCTGTATTTTTGATTTTTGATATTTTTTGTATGCTTTATCTCTTAACCTGATTAGAAGCTGTACGTTATTCGTAATCCAAGGTGTAAATAGCTTCTCGGCCAATTTTTTAGTTTTACGCGGGGCATGTTTGCTGAGTAGAGTTAAAATATTTTGATTAAAAATTTGTAGTTTTTCATCAATATTATTGACATACTATATGTCGTCCCAATGGAGAAGTGAACCATGTCGTCTAAAATCATTTTCATTTATGTTCCCATAGTTTCGGTAGGTTATAAATGTGTTTAGGCGATTAGGTTTCATTCCGAGGAGAGTAGAATAAATATGATTACGGTCTGTCAATGATTCAGAAACAGCCATTGATCCGGACCTATTTGTTAATAAATTTTTGCTTGCAATAATCATATCAATAAAACTAGAGCGGTTTGTTGTTATATTTATTCTTGTGGGCTCAGAAATACGATTCGTCAGGTTAAACGAGTCTAAAATACGTTTTAATCTCTTAGAGTGAGTAGACTTACTTGTTAGTAGTTATATCCTGAAAGATATTCTAGGGCATAGATTGCCGGAGGTTTTAAATTTCGTCATGGTGGTCGGATTGTTTTTACTATACGGGCTACTTCTTTTCTCACTTGCTCAGCTTCCTCTTCTGGTTTCTTGTCTAGTGTTGCTTCTATGTTGGAAATGATATCTTCTATCGGTATCCTTCTAGGAGCTAGTGCAAAATTGAAACCTTTACTGAGTATCTTATTCGGTAAGTTGGTGATGCGAGATGTTGTAGACTACTTTGTTGGTATCCAATGTTTCTGCCGTGTGCTCTGTTGTACGTTTTTGCAGGTTTTCAAACTTCTTCTTGAGCTTCTCTGTTTTAAGGCTGGTATCAGATTCCGTGCGCCAGAACGATACTCTATCTATGTCTGTCCACAGTAGTAGTGGATGAATTTTGTTATTTAGGTATATAGGTAGCTTGTATACTTCCGTTTCTATTTTGGACAACTGCTTTCGTTTTTCGCGTATTTATTCTCGTAGAAGTGCTTGGATATCTTTATTTAGGATTTTGTTGGCTCCTCTTGCTTTCAGATGGTAGGATAACCTTGTGCATGTTGGTTGAAGGTTATTGTTGCGGCATCTTATCAGAAAGATGATGTCGCTTGCCGTTGTTGAAACTTTGGAGCTCAGCTTTTCAAACTTTCTGATGTCTTGTAGTGTTCTCTCCCCGTAATGGTGTAAAATGTTAGTTTGTAGGTTTTCACGGATGGTGGAAAATGTATAAACAGCATTCCGGGTGTCAATCCGTTCGTCCTGAAATTCTTCATCTTCACAACTCTAATCATCAAAATTTTTCAGTAAAAAATATAATTTTAAATAAGTATTAAATGCAAATAATAAAATTAAATCATTTGATAATGTTAAAAATAATTATCGTGAAAATGTTGGTACTGTCTTAAAATTATAATACACAGGTAAACAGGTAAAATAATAGGTAATCTGGCAGCAACATTTACCAATATTAATAAAAGTGACGTCATATCTTTTGAACTATTGGATTTAAGTATAGGATATGAAACAGGAACTGGGGCTAAAATATTGCGTAGCTTCATAAAGTAACTTGAAAACAATACTATTTCACTTAATAAAACAAAACATCGGTTTATTCCGCGTTTGTGAAGCACCCCGTATACTTACCATATTTTTTCAAGGTAGATCTAACAAAGATCTACAACTTTCATCCGAAATATTTATTGATCGGAGGCAGCCTTTTAGAAATATCGAGGGGGTCCGGATTTTTTTGAACACAGTGTATATATAACATTCCTTGTTTCAAGTATACACGATGGATGAGTGTCCTTCAAGGAAACGGCACATTATGCGTTTTATGAGCTTTGCTACATGTCAACGATGATTTTAAGTTAAAAGGAAAAACGAGTTCAGTCGAGGAAAAGGTCCGCGAGTATTTTCAACACATTTTATGTTTTTTTATCGGATTTTTCTCACAGTTACCTTAAGTACTCGAAGATATTATATTAGACGGATATTTTTAGCCTTTATTAAAGTTTTACCTTTTATCTTCCAGTAACTTCGTTTGCACACACATTACACATATGTTTCAAATGTAGTGAGCACTTATCACTTATATTTTACAAGCGTGAAAGACACGGAATGTTTTCTATATTTTGACTCGACATTATTTAGAACTCTCGGAACTACACAACTGTGGCCCTATTTCAATTTTATCGACTCTTGAGGCTTCGAAATATTTTTTTATAAAATAAGATTGGATTTGGAAATCCCACATAACTTAACTTATTCTAGACCATTTTTAGTTCTGAAGAGAGTCAAGGAGATTCGGTATTTTGTGAACTTTGTATGGCTTTTGATTACGTAGGTTCTCTAGATCATTGAATGCGAATGACAGTATGTTGAACGGTTATACTTATATTTTATTATAAAATAAGATTGGATTTGGGAATCCCCCATAACGTCATTTATTCTAGACCATTTTTAGAGCTATTAAGAGTCAAGCGGCCTCGGTATTTTGTGAACTACATAAAGCTTTTGATTATGTAGGTTCCCTTGATCATTGAATGCCAATGAGAGTATGTTGAACGCTTATACCTGTTTTGGCCAACAGAAAAAATAGGTTAAGTGAAGACATCAAGTTATTATACTTAGAAGAAACTGAATTTCCTATATTACAGGTCTGATACAAATGATTTTTTTAGTTTCTACAAAGTTCCTGAAAACGGAATAAAGCATTTTTCTGCGGAAAGTCAACCATTTTATTTTAATTAAATATACTATGCTGCATAACTGTCTTAAATCTAGTGATATATATCCTCGGATATATCGTTATCAAATTAAATATTAAAATTCGTTTTCGAATTTAAAGTGTAAAATTCAAAAATCTAATCTCTTGAAAATACCAGTAAATTTCCACATTATAATGAAATATTCTAATTGGACCGATTTCTAAACTTAATTTTTTTTTTCTTGCAGACACCTCGTCCTACCGAAACAACCACCAACAGGCAATTAGTGCAACCACCTGCCGGGGCCAACCAAAATAAGCGACCCAACTGCACCAAGACATCGGGCGCGAAAAGAACATACGGTCGAGCCCAAGCACGTTCGCGTTCGATTAGCGGTAAAAACGTGTATTCCGATAAAGAAGAAAGTCATCGATATCTAGATAAAGTTAATGATGCTGTGGTCGCAATAGGCAGTACCAAAGATATTAAATCGGTGAAAGTACCAGCGGATAGTGGAAATAATCACCGACGGTCGGATGCTGATGCGAATGTCGAGTTCAGTGAATGTGCGCGAAAAGTCGGTGGAAACTCTGAGGTTATCGATCTGAATGGTGCGATTCAAGGTAGATAATTATTATTAGTATATTGAGTGGTCCATTTAATAATGAAACATTGATACCTAAAACTCGGAGATTTAGACAAATATGGCAACGTTGCTATATTTTTGTCTCTTTTTACAACTAAAGTGTTCACTCTATACAGGGTGTTTCTTAAGTGTACGTGCAGACAATTTTACCAGCATGTTGCCAGTTTTAAGTCATAAATTTTTTTACTTAAAGATATGTATTCGCAAATGTTTCGTTCTCGTGATACAGGGTGTTGAAAATGATATTTTATTTTCGTTTCTTTTTAAATAACTTTGTTATGAAATAAAATTTCGACACAAACATTGGGTAACCGGGGAGGTTTTGAAGTGAAAAATCTTAGCTTAGCTTTAATTTTTATGCATGACTTAGAGGGCGCCACGTACGCTATTATTATTAACTTTAATTTTCCCAAACTTTTTTAACAGTAAAGGTGTGCGGGGTACAGCTCTTATGGATTTTTGATTTTCTGTCAAACCCGATGAAATTTTGATATGTGGTAGACCTTGAATTCCTGATAAAAGGTTCTCATAGGTTCAACTTCATCCTAGTAGCTTTCGAGATACCTACAGGGTGTTTAAAAATTATATCTCTCATTAGTCCATAAACAACGAGAGCCAGAAGAAAGCTTTCGATGCAAAAGTTGTTTGGTTTGAAGATGCGCACCTTCTTAAAATATTGCAACGTTGCCATTTCTTACTAAACTTGGCAATACTACATTATATACTATTGAATTTTTGGATTCTTCGTCAAAATCTAAATATTTTTATATATAATATCCTATACCTATCTTGAACTGTTTTTTTGAAGTATTGACAGGTGAAAACTGACATTTTTACAACATTGACAGCCTATAAAATTTAAACGCTCACCAGTTTCCTATCTTAACTCTTTATCAGCCGTCCATTGATACTAATCTAAGATTTAACCAAAGAAAAACTTTAACCCGAAGTTGACCATGGAAACAAAATTTGGCTCCCTTGAACTGTCTATTGTTTACCCTGTAATGCCATTTTAGAGTTCGACCAACGCTTTCTAAACAAGAAGGCCTGATATCTAAATCTAAGATGGCGTCGCGCGTAGGGAGCAGGTTTTGACAACGGAAAACGTATTAATTCATATAAAAACTATTTTTGTTGCTTTTTGCTTCAAAAAATACATACTAATCTAAATTATTTTTTATAGTTATTTACATGTCAGTTACCAAAATAGCAACAAAAAATCGTTTGAGAGCCGTACCCATTACAGAAAGGAACATAATAATTATTATAATAAGTAATTTAACAATTAAAATATGCTATAATGTAAAAAATACGGACTATGGCTATTAATTTATAAATATGCAGTGGTTTGGTCGAGGGTTTGGTTAAAATATATCTCGAAGTGTATATAAACTAAAACAAGAATACATAGTTACTTAGATATTTTTTGAAAACTGTTTAAACAAGATAATATAATGTGAAAAATTAATGTTTCCGTTTGAGTAGTTTTTGATTTGACACAAATGTTAAACTATAAATTTTAAAGAAAATTTTGAAAGTGTTACCTATTTTTTCTCAGTTTTTTCTGAGAGTTTTTTTTTATGAATATACACTAATCTTACACCTTTTCTAAGCAAAAAAGGTATACTTGTTCAATAACTCTAGAGGTGATCGTTTTCGAGAGCTTGCAAATTTCTGCATCGATCCAGTCCCTTGGGTCCTAGATGAAGTTGCTCAGAACTTTACAAAAACTGAGTATGTGATAGATCTCATCATAATAAACAACTTTTCTCCTATAAAGGTGTATTATAACGAATACTCAATGCGGCATTTTCCTTAATGAATTGAGGGATTTAACTTATATGAAATGTTGAAAATAATTACCACCTTGGGCAGTTCAACTCTTCGCGTCAATGAAAGATTCCGAGTGTATGACGTATGACTTTACATCCAGCAATAATGCGTTCTCGAATTTGTTTCTGAGTTTCTATGTATGCACACTATAAACTAGGGCTTTAGATGACTCCCATAAACAAAAATCTATTAGGGTTAAATTAGGCGATCTAGGTGGCCAAGGCTGATTTGGTTCTCGTGCGCATCGACCAATCCATTTGTTGGCAAATCACTGATTTAAAAGTTGACTGGTGATTAAGCCGTGCATCAACCACATGCATTCTTTGAGCACAATCCGAACTACGTCAAGCAGTTCAGGTAACCAAGTATTTTCTTTAAAAAATCTGTAAAAAGCACCAGGAAGTGCCCTTGGTAAAAAAATAAGGACCAATTAGTAAGTCTCCAACAATGTCCACCCATACGTTGATTGAAAACTGCGTCATTGAAACCGTGATTCCGTTATTTCACGAGGGTTTTGATCACATCAAACCTGATTGTTATGGAAATTCATTATTGGGTCTCTCGAGAAATTAGCCTCATCGGCAAATAGTATGTCTGCTGTAAAATTGTTATTTTGCTCTATTTTCTGCAATATCAGACGGAAAAGTATTAAACGTCGAGGGTAACTTTGGGACTACAATACTTGGACACGTTGTATGTGGTATGAGTACAAATGCTGTTCCTTGAGGATCGACCAAATAAATTTGTGGCTGACGTTAAGATGAAAAGATATTTTTCATGTGCTTATAATTAAGTCTTCCTCATTTGCACGTAATACAGCTTCTTCCAATGCAACAGATCTAACTATTACCAATCTCCCAACATCTTCGCTTTTTGCAAAAGATCCTGATTCTGCTAAACACTGAAAGATATTTCTGAAAGTTTTAGGATTCAAAACTTGATGATTGGGAAATCTTTCAAAATAAATTCGTCTAGCTTCGTAACAGTTACCATCAGTAAGCACATGAACGTAGACCATATTTGCAATTTCGGTGTTTGTGTTGCCATGTTAAAAATATCGGTAATAAATTACGAATTTAAGATCAAACAGGACCTTCAACTTTGAAACTGATCTGAAAGACATTTGTTAAAGCTAAAACTTACGTATTATTGATCTAGCGCTGAAGGTACTCAGTACCTGCATCAGTGCAGATATTTGCAAGTTTCTCGAAAACAGTCATCTCTAGAGCTGTTGAGCAAGTATACCTTTTTTGCTTAGAAAAGGTGTAAGAATAAGGTACATTAATAGACCGTTCCAGAAATTTACTAAATTAGGGCAAATTCAAAATAAATAATAATAGTGTACGTAGCGACCTCTAAGTGTAGCATAAAAATTAAAGCCAAATTAAGATTTCTCACCTCAAAAAAAAAACCGGTTGCGCAATTTTGTGCAAAAATTTTATTTTATGACAAAGCTATTTAGAAAATGGAAAATAAAAAATACAGTTTCATATTCATATCTCGGAAAACTAAAAATTTTTGGACACATGTATAAACTTTTTTACTTAAGGTTGGTTCAAGAATATGTAAATTTTCTGCACGTACTTAGGAAACACCCATCAGCTTTAAGGACCGCTCACTGAGAAAAGTAAAAATCTGTAAATCTTGCTGACCATCATTTGTAACCTATTTCAACAGTTAATTATTTGAAGTAAAGTTAGCAGCGAAATTATTGAATTTGAATTGAAAATATGAGATTTAATCTTGCTAGTGGTTCAAAATGTTGTTTCTTATATCAGCATGATACTCTGTTCTGACACTTCTCTCTTAAAGGGTGAAATACTGATCCACGAGGAAAGTCAAGTGGAGATAAATCGGGAAATCTTGCCGTCCACTCATCTTAACGTTGCCATATTTAACCTATTTCAACAGATATTTAAATTCGGGTTAGCAGTGAAACTATTCATTATTATTGAAGTGAAACTTCTTTAGCGAGGGTAAAGTCAGAAAAAATGCTTATCAAAGTGAAACGCTTATCAAAGTAAAACGCCCCTTTAATTAAGCATGTTCCAGTATAGCTAGCGGGTTGAAATTTTCAGGACATGTAGCCGGGGTAAGGCTGGCCGAAAATTGGACCCCGTACCCCCGGCCAGGAGAGGGGCGAGAAGAAAAAACTAAAATAATTATTTCGGGAGAACGGGAAGAGCTATAGGGTCGAAATTTTTATGGTTATAGTGCGCCTCATGGGGGGCTACCTTTGACCATATAGGGGGGACCGGGGCTCTAATTTAAGGGGGATTTTGGGGAAAAACCTCTTTTTTGCCGATATCTCTGCAACGGAGCCTCGGATCGAAAATATGACAAGCGCTGACCCCGTGTCCCGTGATCATCGGGAGACAATTATACCTCCCACCCCCCACCCCTCCGGATACCCAAAATTTTTCGAAAAAATGGGAAAAAATTTAAAAAAACGCAAAAAATTGTTCGGAAATTTAATAAAAGTGTTATAAAACGAAATAAGAAAAAAAATTAATAAAAAAGCTAGAGAAACGTGGTTTTTGGCGAAAAAAGGCGAAGGAGTTCAGCTACGAGGTCGGGGATAGCTAAAATGGGATGAAGAAATGCTTTATGAAAAAACAAAACAAAAATTTCTGGAAAATGGGACAAAATAGAAAAAAAATGTTCGGAAATAATAATTTTTTTTTTATAAAAAAGAAACAAAAGTTTGTTCGAAAAGTTAATAAAAGTATTGTCAAATATAATAATTCATAAAGCTACTAACTAATTATCACCCTGT
>MU182278.1:0-38406 GCA_016904865.1 Pissodes strobi | reverse complement strand
GGTTATAATCTTTCAAAACTTAAATTCTACAAGATATATTTTTTCGTTTCAGGTGACAGTGCTGAAACCATACACGTCTTGAACTGCGCAGCTTCACCATTTGCTCAAGAATCTCATATAATCAAAAGCGAAACAACACCAAGATCGTCCCAAGAGGATCTTCAAA
This sequence comes from Pissodes strobi, assembly GCA_016904865.1. Taxonomy (NCBI): domain Eukaryota; kingdom Metazoa; phylum Arthropoda; class Insecta; order Coleoptera; family Curculionidae; genus Pissodes; species Pissodes strobi. The sequence continues at coordinate 38,240 of MU182278.1, read as the reverse complement.
TTATGAGTTCCAACGGAAAAGTTTCTTGTAACAATCAAGGAAACAGTTCCTTGTCTTCGGTTTCAAATATTGTCGAAATCAGCGACGGATTAAATAACAATACGGTCGATTTCATAGAAATGTTAACGTTAGACGCCAAAGAATTTCTAAGAACAAAATGCATTTGCAAAGCGCAAAACAGCAAACTCCAAAACTTTTGTAAAGATTGCTTCAGAAACTCTAGAGAGACCTTAAATGAAATCAGCCGAAATAACGAAATCCCAAGTAAAAGTAGTACTGTTACCGAGATATCTCAACAAAACGTTTGTACCATTAACGATGCTATCATTTTAATAAGCGCAGATGTAAATGCTGCGTGCGAACCAAAACAACCGGACAATGGGTTGCCAAACGTAAGGGAAATCGAAGATAAATCGTCAATTACAAAACACAATGACGAAAGCCAAGAGAATAATTACGAAATAAACAATTGTGGTGATAAAGCCGACAAAAGAAGTGAAAATATTTCCGCGTACTGTGCTACTGCAAAGTTATCGAATGATGATAATGCAGGGCAACAGGTGGACAGTAGCGACATATCTACGAAGTCAACTAATTTTGAATACAAATTAGCCAAGTCAAGAGCAGCTTTATCAGATGACGAAGGGTTAAGAGATGATAGATTTGGTCTTGGAAAGGCAGAAGATAAGACACCAATTGATGAAGTCAAGGATGGAATCAGTCGTGACAAACATGATACTCCTTGCAATGATATTAACGAGAGTATATTAAATAAACCTACATTGGAGTTCACAAAATATTTGGACGTAGTAGCATTGCCTGATAATATACTTGATGCAATAAGAAACAATTACTTTAACATCCGCACGTTAAATACTGATAACGTTTCAAACAACAGCATCGAACAATGTTTGCCTAGTACAATTAAATCAAAAAATTCAGTAAATTTAGGTACAAATCAAAGCTTTAGTACAAACTTATGCCATGGTGATCATGCCTGTCATAATTTAAAGAAAAGCGATGGCGATTTGGAATCAGCTAGTCAATTAGTTTTAATGAAAAACTGCAAATCAATCGAAAGCAAAACCAAAAACACTACTGCCAACTCGCTGAAGTCTGAAAGTCAAGAGTCTTATACTAAATGTAACAGTCATTCTTGCAGCGACAGCCTAAAATGTAATGACACAGATCACGAAGGAGTGTTGGATAAAGATTCGAGAACGGCAATAAATAAAGACAATCCTGGTGGCCAAAAGGTTGATTTCAAAAAAGCACAGCAGCCTATTATTTCTACATCTTTAAATACAGTGACACTTCCAAAGAATTACAATGAAATTGAAGAATGCTGCTCTAAAAACGGCACTTTCTCTTCGGGAATAACAAAGAGCGATCATAATCACAATTTTCTCTCCTGTGATATTTTAGACGGCTTAAATAGAAGCTTTGAAAACGTCTCAATAGCTGAGTCGTCGCACTCAATCATGAATATGAATGAAAGCCCCAGCATCATAGATTCTCTACGTTGCACGAGTGCCTTATCTTCAAAAACAGTTTCTCCATCAAATTGTTCATCAAATTTAAAGCTAACAGGTTTAGCTGCGGATCATACAAGAAGCAACGTTGCGAACTGCCTAAAATCGGTACCAGTAAATAGCGACCATTCTTTCAGCGACAATGATTACAAAGCAGTTCTGGCGACTATGTTTTTCGCCGCATCTATCGAAAACAATCCGGACAAATATTCCGACTTTATAAACACTTCGCAGCCTCTTAATCCTGCTAGTCCTAAATCGATCATTTTGACAACAATTCCGACGATCAAAGATAATAATAATCAGTCCATTAGCATACTATCTTCAAAACCATCAACAAACCATTCAAGCGAGAATCTCGAAAACATTCCTGCCGAAGGTAACCTTGACCCGAAAAGCACACTACAGCACCTCGTTAATCCTGCTGGCCATATCTCCAACTCTTCGGAAACGCTCCCCAGCAGCAGCCATCGTCAATCGGCCTACGGAGAACCGTGCGCTTCTCGTGAATCGATCGACACCGATGGACGGTCGCAGGAGCAAGCGCCGATTCGCAGTCGCGAATCCGCCGCCGACGTCGTTGTTAGCGACGCTCCCGGGCGCCGTGTCTCGCAGAACTTTAATCCTACTGCTGTCTTGACAGAAACCATATCTGATGCCTGCGAATCTTGTGTGAAATCGAGCGGAAGCACGTCCGTGATCACCCAGCCTGCAGATTCTGAAGTTTTAGCAAAAGAGCATCGACGACAATTAACCTGGGGATTCAAGAACGGAAGACTTGTATTTGCAGAGAGTAAAAGTAACCTTGACGTGTCAACGCTTTCTCGGGAACAAGTGGTTTGTGCTTCTGCTGACAAAAGTTTGGTCCCGGATTGTGATAAATTGGCTGACAATGTACCGGATGACCAGCAGCAGTTAAATGCTGATAAAATACTCCATAACTTAACGCATACGCATATTAGAGGTCATAAATCTAACGAGAGTTCTTCCATTGCCCACGCAAAATATGGGCTAGAACCACCTGTTTTTCGAACCATCAACTGCTCAACAGATGGCCTAGCAATAAACTCAAGTGATTTAACCGAAGGTCTCTTGTCCAGTAAGTACGTAAACAGACGTGCGGATGATGGTAACTCAAGGTTAAAATATCTGGAAGATAAACTTAAGAAAGCGGGAATAACCGATGCCAAAGATAACGTAAACAGTTCAAATAATCAGTCTAGTCATGAACAAATTACATGTGCATGTAATTCAGTAGCTGATGTAAGTACTTTACAAGCTACAGAGACGGTACCTAATAACAATAATAGTGAAGTATGCGTTGTTGCGGATGCAACTATTTGTACTTCTGCTCTTAGCGAAACCAGCTATAACAGCAACAGTTCTTCATCCCCTCTAAATAACTTCGCTAAAACACATCAATACAATTCCAGTGAATCTAATGACGATGTACAGAGCAATAACACTGACCAAGACAATTCGACCTTAAAAGTCATAGGCTACAAAGAATTTCAAAAGGAAAGTATCGACGTAGATTTAAAGAGAAACGAAAATGCAAACACGCCTGTTGTAGACAAAGAAAATAATATCGAAGGTGAAGACCTCATACCGGATGGCTCCCATGGTTTTTGCCAATTCGACGTGAGTGATTTTTCTGGGTTCTCAGCATTCAATGCAAATCAGTCGGCGGCAGTTTACGATGAATTCATTGAAGATAGCTCTTCCGACGAATCTTGCGAGTGCGACGAAGAGGAACATTTTATCGTTATAAGGTAAATAATCTACACTTGTACTTTGTGCAATTTACTATTTTAATTGACTTTTTAATCATTAAGCTCTTTGAAGGGCAAAATATGGTGTGCGAAAGCTCTTAATTCTAGCGTAAATTGCTTAAGCGGTGGGTCAATAACGTACTTATGCTTTTATTAATTAATTATTTTACCCTGTATAAAATTAATGACATTGAGAATTTTCGAAGGTTATATATTCTATACAGTGTGGTACAAAAGTATGGAAACGGCCATTTTACTCAGAAGCCCCTGTATCAAACGGCTTCAAATTTGGGATATTATATTATATTTTAATTGACTTTTTATTCATTAAACTGTTTGAAGGGCAAAATATGGTGTGCGAAAGCTTTTAATTCTAGCGTAAATTGCATAAGCGGTGGGTCATTAACGTACTTATGCTTTTATTAATTAATGATTTTACCCTGTATAAAATTAATGACATTGAGAATTTTTGAAGGTTATATATTCTATACAGTGTGGCACAAAAGTATGGAAACGGCCATTTTACTCAGAAGCCCCTGTATCAAACGGCTTCAAATTTGGGATATGGGCATAAACAATGATTTTGCATTAATTAGACCTACCGTTTACGAGATATTGATATTTAGTTTCTATTTTCTTATGGAATACCATGTATTTTATATTTTTTTCGAATTCCTCGATTAATTTAGAGATGTATTGGTAAAAAAAAACGCTTGGAATTCTTCTACGTCACAGGAAAAAATGATGAATTTTTGTAAAGGTAGCGGCTACCTTTGTATATCTTACTAAAAATCCCCTGTAAATGTTAAGTAAAAAATGTCAAAATGTCAATGTCGTGTTTTCTCGTACTGTCCTATTGCCACTTTTACTTTATTGTCTGGAAATAGTTATTTTTGTTACAAGTACCTAAAATGGAGTTTTTCAGGACGAATCATTGCTGTTTCCGGACGAGGCGTTAGCCGAGTCCGGAATAGCAGATGAGTCCTGAAAAACTTCATTTAGGTACGTGTGACAAACACTATTTTTTGTCATACGCTCCCAAAATTTAATTTTTATTTATACGCTTTTTGCAATTCTTCAGAACGCCTAAATTTGCAAATTTACCATAATTTTTGAAATCATAATGTACGACAAAGTTAGCTTAGAATTTGATATCGTAGCAACTATTTGACAATTTTGTCATGTCATTCGAAATTTGACATTTAAACATATTCAGGAATTTTGGAATAGTCCGTAAAAGTTGCTATGACGACTTTTAGGGACTAGGCCTAAAAAGAAGCATTTTACGGACTCAAATGAGTCCGTAAAATAGCTATTTTTGGGAGTGTATGACAAAAAACTTTTTTTTGAGAAAAAAAATAAAAATGTACACGAGTTTTTATTCAAATAACTCGTTGAACACACAAAAAGACAACAAATGATACAAAAAGTCTAAAATCAGTTAGGAGATTCCAAGAAAATTGTATGTACTGTTCATGGGAGACAAAGTAAGAACTGGTTGACTAAAAAGTGCAACAAATGATGCAAAAAGTTCAGAAAGATTACAAATGTTCATCTCATGCTCATACGCTACAGAAAGAAATGTTGAACAAGCAATAGATGTTAGCCATTTATCCATTGAAAAATTTTGAAATGCACCTAGGTTTCACCCTTACAAAATAATAGTGAAAAATAATAGAGGTTTAAGTAATACAGTAACAAAAAATAATAAAATACATAAAATCTCTCTTAATAACGTGGTTTCTATCTAATTAAATGTTCAAAATGTTTTTCTTGTGCTGCTTGACAGTGAGCAAGTTGAAAATAAAATTTTTGTATGGAATTTTGGATTATCTCTGCAGACACTTCTGATGCCTCGTGGAGAATCCGATTTCCTAAGTCTACAAGATTTTCAGGTTTAGTTTTATGAATTATATTTTTAAGGTGGCTCCAGAAAAATTAATCCAAAGGCAAGATATCGGGCGACCTTGGCGGCCATTCAATAAATCCTCTTCTACCTATCCATTTATTGGGAAACATCCTATCCAAATATTCCCTCACTACATTGCCATAATGAGGGGGCGCTCCATCTTGTTGAAACCAAATGTTAGCAAAATTTGGCCCAGCTAAATTTTGAATTTCTGGCATATTAAAGTTTGAAGCAGGTCTAAATATTTTTCTGTCGTTAAATTTCCCTCAATGAAATATGGCCCAACAATTTGTGTTCCAACCAATCCAGCCCAAGCATTTAGTTTTTGAGGATGTTGAGTTCTTACTTCTCTCATCCAATGTGGATTTTCATCAGATCAGTACCTGCAGTTATGCCTATTAAGCATGGAGGTGGCCTCATCCGTAAAAACAATGTGCTTAGAAAAAATTTGGTTTTTATTCAACTTTTTTATTATAACATCGCAAAACTCCATTCTCCTATCAAAATCATCATCAGAAAGTTCTTGAACCAAATAAATTTTGTAAGGATGAAATTTATTTGCTTTTAAAATCCTTTCAATCGATGCATGACTAACATCTACTGCCTGTGCAACATTTCTTACTGAAGTGTGTGGGTTTTCGACGAATATCTGCAATGTTTCTAAGCCTTTTGGGTATTTTCTCAGTTTAACAACCATTGACATTTTGTAAAAACATTTTTTTCTTCTTTATTTAGACACTTTTAAAAGACGTTTTTGAGCATTAAAATGTTGCGCAATTGTTTGGTTATCCCAGAAAAAAGCCCCAAAGTTCGACTTTTGAGGAGCTGAAATGTAAAAATCGGGACATTTTTGGCATCTGACGCGGAAGAATTGTTGCCAAAGGTTGCACCTTTTCTTACGGAGTAAAAAAAGGCTTCGGAGGCGCAACTAACAAGAATTAACCCAGACTAACCAAAGCTAACCCAATTTAATGTGAAAAGTACATATATTTCCCTTCCCGCATAGCTTTTCGCTCGCTCCGCTCGATTCGGGAGCGTAACCAATAAGAACTAAATTGAGCTAACCAAAATTAGTGTGTTTCACTTCTCGTATGGCCCTTCGCTTGCTCCGAGGCGCGTTGGGTTAGTTTTAGATAGTTTTTGTTGGTCGGCGAGCGAAGCGCCCGGCATGAAGTGTTCAAATATTTGAGGACGAAACGTAACGTTGGTATTAATCTCTATTCATGCTAGACCGAGGACGACGCGAGGCGAGCCCGTACCGAGTCATTAAGAACAGGGTGCCGTCCGAGTTTAGTATTCATTCATGCACCCTGCTTTTACGGGCTCGCCTCGTGTCGTCCTCGATCTAGCATGAATAGACCTCCAACGTTTATGTTGTAGTCGTCCTATGGCGAGGTCCTATCGTGTGTGCAGTTTACGAATATGCCTCCGGGGCGCAACCAACAAGGACTAACCTAAACTAACCGAAGCTAACCCAAATTAATGTAAAAATAAATCACTTCTTTGGTTAATTGTTGCTAGTTTGGGTAATTATTGGATATAGCACCAGCATATAGAAATTCGCGATTTTGTATATGTCTATGAATTATAAAAGTAAATTGGAAAGGAAATAGATCGGGGGAAACAAGATTTTCGGCATATTTTTTTATAATTTTGATTTTGACTTATAACCAATCCGGTTATTAAAATAAAAGCGCACTGTAATGGTAGTTAGGTTGGGTTAGTTTTGGTTAGCTTGAGTTAGTTTGGGTTAAATTGGTCAAGACGTACGTGAAGCGCACTTAAGCTCTGACACGCTTTATGCGTTACCCGGGATAGATTATGTGAATGATCCAAATTAATTTCGTGTATTTAGTTTTCATTAAAATAAATATTTTTATGATGGGGTTATATCCAATAATTGGATATAATCCTATTATAAAAATACTTACTTTTAAACAAATATACCCCCTTCCTAATTATTGGACAGAGCCTCATTATAATAATTTACCAAAATTATAAAAAAATATGCATGAAAATAAAATTTCCGCTGTTGTATTTTCAGGTCTGGTGACGTGAACCACCCATAGATTTTGTTTTATATAACCGAAAGGGCATGTAAAATAGAGTAGATTAAGAATATAAAAATTGTGAACGAAGCCTTTTTTCACACAAAAGAAAACAATTTTTATAGTCGGAAAATTTCCGACTTTATTCATGCAAAATATGACATTCGCAGGCACCATATTGCCAAATTGTAATAAAATACAAGTAATGTCATGTACCTACCCTCTAACAAAAAAATAAAATAATCCCGACGGTTTACTGAAATTTCCGGTAACAGTTTCATATTTTTCTTCTCTTTAATGAAAAATGTACGAAATATGATTGAAGTAGCCATTTTGAAGCTAAATCCATTGCCGAATCGAACCCAATTCAAACAAGCCGATACGAATTAGACGCAACCTCTCGAGCAACCTTCAGTGCTAGATTATACTTGCTTAAACGAACCTAAACTAGCCTAAACCAACCCAATCACAGCTAACCCAAACTAATTGAAATTATTACAGTCGGGCTTTCGCGCAAGCTCGTACTGGCTTAAACGAAACACAACTAACCATAGCTAACTCAAACCAACCAAAGCTAACTTAAGCTACACAAAGTAATGCTAATAATTACGGTCGGACTTCCGCGAAAAAAGGCTTGCGCTTGTGTTGTTTTAAAATATATAAAGATTATTTGTAATAATTATAATTCTTCTTCTTCTTCGCGTAACATCTCCTAACGGAGGTTGGCTGTCAACATAGCTATGCGCACTTTATTTGCAGTTGGACGGAACAGTTCATTGGACGTCATTGAGAACCATTCTCTGAGGTTTCTCAGCCATGAAGTTCTTCTTCTACCCTGACAACGCCTGCCTTGAATTTTTCCCTCCATAATATTTTGCAGCAATTGATATTTTGAACCTCTAGTAATGTGTGCAAAATATCCGAGTTTCTTTTTCTTTAGCGTTTTATAAACCTGTTCTTCTTTGTTCATACGACGCAGCATTTCGACATTTGTAACTCTGTCGACCCACGAAATCCGCAACATGCGACGATAGCACCATCTTTCAAACGCTACCAGTTTGTTTATTTCAGCTGTTTTAAGTGTCCATGCTTCGGCACCATATAATAGAGTTGAAAATACATAGCATCGAAGTATTCTTGTCCTCAATTTTAAGTTTATGTCTTTGTTGCAAAGAAACTTCTTGAGTTTGATAAAAGATTTTCTGGCTATCTCAATTCTGGCCCTTATTTCCTGTAACTGTTCAGCAGTCTCATTTATTATTGTGCCTAAATATTTGTAATGTTGTACTCTTTCAATTGGAGTGTTATCAATTGTTAAGTTTACGTCTATATTTTGTTGTTTTGCGATAACCATATACTTTGTTTTCTTCAAATTCATATTGAATCCATATCGTTTACAAGAGTTATTTATTCTTTCCAGCTGATTCTGCAGATCTTCATTGCTGTCTGTTGTTACTACTGTATCGTCGGCATATCTAAAATTGTTAAATTGTTGACCGTTTATTTTTATTCCTTCGTCTCCTTCTGCAAGAGCTTCCTCAAAGATTGTTTCACTGTAAACATTGAAAAGGAGAGGAGACAAATACACCCTTGCCGAACACCACGATGTATTGCTATATTTGAGATAAACAGTCATCTAACCTAATTCTAGCTGTTTGTCCCCAGTACAGGTTTGCTATTATTATGTCCAGAGTATCAATAGTTTTTCTTTGTAATATTTCTATCAGTTTTTCGTGTTGAACTCTGTCAAACGCTTTCTCAAAGTCTATAAAACAAATGTATATATCTTGATTTACGTCCAGACATTTCTGCATAAGAACATTTAATCCAAACAGTGCTTCCCCTGTACCCATACACTTTCTGAACCCTAGCTGGTTGTCTCTTATTTCTATATCTAATTTTGCATAAATTCTATTGTGAATGATACGCAAAGAACTTATGGCTCATCAGTGAAATCGTTCGGTACTCAGAACAACACTTGGCGTTTGGTTTTTTGGGCAGCGTTATAAATGTAGATTGGAGCCACTCATTAGGAATGATGCCTGTCGTATATACAGCGTTAAAGAGATCAACAATGATGTCGATTGAGTCACTATCAATTAACTTTAGCAGTTCGATGGGAATTTCATCGGAACCACTCATTTTTCCACTTTTGGTCTGTTGAATGGCATGAATCACTTCTTCTTTAAGGATTTCTGGTCCTGTGTTTTCTGCAAAATCAAGACTCAATTCCGGTCTAGTGTCGTAAAAAAGGGTTTTGATGTAATTGGTCCATTCTGTAAGTTGTTCGTTGACATCTGTTAAGAGCTTCCCTTCTCTATTTTTCAGTACGGTGGATAATTTATGATTTTTTAGACCTGTAATTTCTTTGATTTTCTTATGCATGTTGAAACTATCATACCTCTTTTCATACTCCTCTATCTCCTTACAGTTTCTTTTTAACCACTCTTCTTTTGCATGTTTCATTTTAATTTTAATTTGGGGGTTTAGTTTAGCATATTCATTAATGTTGTTCTTGTTTTGCCTTCTTTCATCCATAAGTTTTAAAATTTCTTCATTCATCCATAATAGTTTTGCTTCACGCTTGTTTGGTAGGGCTGACCCTGCCTTGTCCATAATATTTTGAATGCAGTCCCATTTAAGATTAACATCTGTGTGATTAAAACTGGTTTGTGTTAAGCTTTTGAAATTTTTGGTAATTTCTTCTTTTGTTTTTTGTCGTACTACCGAGTTTTTTAAAAAAGAGACATTAATGGATTGTTTTTTTTTAGGTTTTGTTTTCTTGAATTTTAGTTAAATTTTTGCTATTAGAGGATTATGATCAGAGTTGATATTTGCTCCTGGATAAGTTTTTACTGATTTAACAGAGTTCTTATATCGTTCTTTTATAAGAATAAAATCGATTTGATTTCGTGCTATACCTCTGACACCATCTGCTGGGGATTTCCACGTGTAGAGTCTTCGATTTGGAAGTTTAAAAAAACGTGTTCGTAATTATCAAATGTTCAGTTTAAAGTGAAATATAAGTTTAATGATAAAAATATAAAAATGATAAGAAGCTTAGGGTTAAGGATATACTGTAGCTTGCATGTGTTTCCGCGAATATATGCCATATCTAACCTCAAAATTACAGGACGCGGCGAACGCATGCAGGACACCGGATTGGACTGTTCGAAATGGTCGAATGAGGGAATGTGAAACGGTCTCCCTAGACGCAAGTAAGCTATCGAAATATGCATTAAATAATTCTCGCAATTTTAGTTTGCAAAAAAATGGTCTCTTGGAACAACTTTTTACAGTCTGCCAATTACATGAACACAAATTAAGTTGGCCAAATCCGTCACAAGCTTATCGGCAGACGTTTTTCGCGAGACAATAGTCACGCTTGCTCGTGCAATCTTGTAAAAAAATCGTATAACCGGGAACAATTTTTTACAGTCTGCCTCTTAATAATTGTTTATTTAAAACTTTTTCGAAAAATATGATATCTAAAACTGGTGGCAGACAAATCTGAATAGTTTGAATTGTACGCAGACGCAGTTGAATTTGTCAAGAGTCTTTGGCAATTTTTTCACTCTGTAATTTATTTTTCTTTACTTTACTTATAAACTGATTATGAAGAAGCCGACGATTTAGATAACTACTAATGTGCATATTACATTTTAAAATAAAATATAAAATAATTAACGTTATTTTTAATCTCTGCAACTATTCTTTTACAGTGTGCTACCAATTTTTTTAAATATTGATACTTACACTTATACAATAGTGTAGACAGATGTTTCCAATGTGTACAGGCATAATAATTATTGTAGAAACATTCTTTGATTAAAAAGGAAAAGAAAACAGAAGTCATCGGTTCAATTACAAAATATAAAAAGTGTATTTAATATCAGGTTAGAAAATACGTGTACAAGAAATTTCAATCACTTTCTGCACCTTTTCCAGACATAATCATATTTTCATCAACTTTTATTTGTTCTACGCAATCCCTACTGTCGTCACTGTCCATCTCATCATCATCAACCTCGTAGTCATCATCATTAGCCTCGATGTCCTGGTAAACATTTTCATCATCTTCTCGAGCATCTTCTATAAAATTTAAGCAAAAAACATTTTGTTAATGTTGCAACTAAATAAGATGAATTTTTGTAAGCAAGTATCTAAAGTATCAAATAAGTTTAAAAAATTGGTGACAAAAGAAACAAATTGGAACGTAAATTATTTTATTTAGTTATTAATTAGTTATCATATACTTAAAATAAAAAAAGTCGAATTTAAATTCAAATACAAATATTACTTATGTCCTTTTTAAAATCTTATATATTTCATTAATTACGCTTAAAACAGTATCTAGTATTTTTTCAATACTCTTAAAAATAATTTTGATATTTATATAAGCAATTTAGGGGAATTTATATTGTCAAAGAGGAATTTGGGCGCTTCTCAGCTGCGTGCTGCTGAGTGGGATTACTTGAGCTGGGGGTTGTATATCAGATGGAATAACGACTCGCTTAATTCGAAACAAACTGTACGTATATTGGTCTTCAGATACAGGAAGGTATGTATTTAGAATGAAAACTATGACTGAATACAATTTACCAGAATGGCGTAAAACGCATGACCATTCGCTGAGGACTGACTGGACTCGACCTATTCGGCTCCCTTGAGTTAACTTTTAGTTTAAATTGTTATGAGCGTTATAATTCGTTTCAGTTATATCGGTATGCTTTAATTAGGTTTCACTTTTATCTATGGTTCACTTTACTTTTTACTTTATTTTTTCACTGACGTAACTTTAGGGGAGGTTTGATCTTGGTTACCAGAAAAGCGTTTGGCCTTAATTTAAAGGGGACTACTTAACCAGATAATCAAGATCGGGAGGTTTGACCCTGGTTACCAGAAAAGCGTCTGGCCTTAATTAAAAGGGAGCTACTTAACCAGATAATCAGGATCGGGAGAGTTTCAACTTATTACCAGAGGAGCGTTTTGCCTTAATTAAAAGGGAACTACTCAACCAGATAAGTTGTCGTCTACTTGATTTGCCCGTTCTTTTATACTAAATTTTGTTGATATTTGACTGGTTGTTTTTAAAACATGTTTAGATAATACTCATATTATTTGATCCTTCAATGTCAAGTATCAAGTGCAAACTCTAGACTGAGTGTTCTTTAGTTAATACGCTTTCTAGTTTACATATGCCCTCCTTCAACCAGCATTGGTCCCCAATGCAAGACATCTTTTACGGTTAGAAAGTTCAAAATGGAAAAAATCTGCTCAAAAACTAAAGACTGACTTGATTGAGAAAAGAAGTAATTAAATTCGTTATCTTAGAGACGCTCAAAATTTTGATGAGTATGATAAAAAAAGGGTGGAACTCCTCAAAATAATAACCAGCTGTCCTCAATGTTCGAATAGTCATATCGTTCTGTACCTACTTAAATTTAAGTTATGTATGAGCACTTGTCCCTGGCATAATTCGGTCCTGGAGTCCAGCCAAAGGGTATCGATCTACGTCCTTACTATATTCAGAATCTTTGTCCGACTCCTTTTGACTACTGTATATCAGGACTCCATCGCCATTGACCAGGGAGTGCTTTCGGTACATGTAACAAATATATAATAGTATATTATGATATAAGTGTATAAGAGGGCCTTTAAAGCACGCGCGACATATTTCAAAACACGACGCGCAGCGGAGTGTTTTGTAAGTCGCAAGTGATTTAAAGTCCTCTTATATACGTATATCATATGCTATTTTTTTATTACGAATGCATCATAATCTCAAAAATGTTTTAAATATTAAACTTAAGGGATATATTGACGAATATATTAATCTGTCACATTTGAGATGATCAAATATTTCTATAGCAACCTTTAAAAAAGTAGGCGCATCATAAACATCATTTTAAGCACGCTGCAGCGTGCGATAATCGTTGATTATGATGCATGCGTAATAAAAAAATATATAAGTGCTTAGTATAACATTTTGTTTTCTATCTTAAAAAAACTCCTTCTGTCATTTCAATCTTTTCTCACCCGGTACTAATTATTATTTAAAATCATACAATATATTTTTATTAACTGGTGCTTTAAACATATGCAAGTATCATATTATTTTTTAGTTGGTCTGCCGTGTATGTTTAGCCGAAATTGAACATTGCTGTAAATATTATTAAAAAACATATTGGTGTTAAAACAATCGAGAACTATTTTTTGATACCTTCCATTTTTCCTGACCCAGTATCCCGTTATATACTGTATCCTATATAATTCCAATAATTTGTAAAAAAAAAATTCCTTTGCTCGTATTTTTCTTTGTGTCTTAGAATTTAAAGTGTACATGATGAAAGTGCCCTGCCGTAAGTAAAAAAAATTGTATAGTCCCTTAAAAAATTTTCCCTTGTTGTTTGACTGTCGTATTTTTTCACCCGCTTTCTTTCTGTTAAAGAGAGATGATTTGTTCGTGCATACCGTAGAGAAGCCAGGCGTGCACTCCCGGAAGTCCTTACGGTAGGAATTCACATTTCTTCTTTTTTTTGTCGAACGGTGTGCCCCTCAATATGATTCTCCTTTCTCTTTGTAGCGCTTCGAGTTTTCTATTACGTATTTCCGGGTGGTCCGGAATCAGGCATGGCCCCCGGAAATTCCGGCAGGGCACCAGCTCATTTATGATGGGGTCATTAAAGACCGGGGGTCAGATTGGCGATACTTGTAGAAAGGTCGAAAAGGCCCTTCCATCATGTGACCTCATCGTATCTGAACCGCCTCCGGGGTTAGCAGTCTGAACGGCTGCCTCCAAAAAACGTCACTGCGGATCAGAACGGCACCTCCAAAGGATATCTCCTCGGCGAATCCATGGTCCTCGGTCCGATGTACAGGGATCAAACGGCTGCCTCCAAAACGTGTCGACGACTGGAACAGACGGTCCTTCTGCTACTTGGTTCTCGGGATCAAAAATAGCGGCCTCCACCACGTGTCAACGAAGCTTCTAGGAGGGACCGGACTCGGTCTAGCGCGTTTCCTTGAATTAATTTGCTAGTAACCTTGGAATGTATTTTACTTTTATTTTAGATTTTTAGGAGGCGTTTAAATTCGTTTCATTTATACTGGTATTTTTAATTAGGTTTCCCTTTTTGTTTATGGTTCACTTTACTTTTTCACTGACGTAACTTTAGGGGAGGTTTGATCTTGGTTCCCATAGAAGCGTCTGGCCTTAATTAAAAGGGAACTACTTAACCAGAAAGTCAAGATCGAGAGGTTTGACCTTGGTTACCAGAAAAGCGTTTGGCCTTAATTAAAAGGGGACTACGTAACCAGATAATCAAGATCGGGAGGTTTGACCCTGGTTACCAGAAAAGCGTCTGGCCTTAATTAAAAGGGAACTACTTAACCAGATAATCAGGATAGGAGGGCTTGAACTTCTTACCAGAGGAGCGTTTTGCCTTAATTAAAAGGGAACTACTCAACCAGATAAGTTGTCGTCTACTTTTATACTAAATTTTGTTGATATTTGACTGATTGTTTTTAAAACATGTTTAGATAATACTCATAATATTTGATCCTTCAATGTCAAGTATCAAGTGCAAACTCTAGACTGAGTGTTCTTTATTTAATACGCTTTCTAGTTTACAATATTTATTTTTTTGAACGGGTTATAGAATTGCCTAAATGCATATTAGGTGGTATTGTATTTATTATTACCTTCCACATTTTGAGATGGCATCACTGGCATCACGATTTCCGTTACGTTCTCCGGGGTTTGGGGGCTTCGAACCACTTTATTGTGTAGTTTCCCACTTCATTCAAACTCCATCCATAACTGGATGGATCCAATGCTGATGGAATGTTTTCATCTGCATGAATCCAAATATTTGATATGAAAGATGTTCTCAAAATTTGTTGATCCAATTCTCTTGAGCTCGGTGACAGATTGGACGAATTAAATTGGAAGCGATTTCGAAGGATAAAGATCCACGCTTACGCACAGCAGCAGCGATTCTCAATGTCGTCAACGTTATCAGCTTTTAACGCTGGTAATTAAAAACTATTTAAAAAATTATTTGCCTTTTCGGACATCGGATAGGATATAATGTACTAATATTAGGTAGAATTCCGTGGAATTATTATATTAATACTTAATTTTATCCAGGTAGGTAGTAACTGAAAGGTACTAATTACTAATTGAAAGGTACTAATTAGTAAATTAATGCTGACCCTTGTACAGGGTGACCCATTTCGATGGTATTACGGGGTATCTCCATTACGAGTAAAAATAGAGAGTTGCGGCTTTCGAAATACTGCGACTTTTTTGTGAAAAGAACGATGGTATAATATATAAACAAAATTTCCATAGCCCACTTCGTTTGTGAGATACAGGGCGAAATTGAAAATAATGCATTTTGGGACCCCCCTCGTATCTCCGTTATCCTTTAACATATCGCAAAGCTAAAAACTTGCACTTGAACAGTTTTTTACGTAGAACTCAGTGGCGTAGCTATGTCAGACTATTTATGAATTATAAAGAGATGCCTACCCAACAAAAATATTATTATCTCATTTATATTAATGGACCCCTTTAAGCGTTCACAACCAGTTTGCGATCAGTTATGAAATAATGGAGTCACAAAAAACAAGAAGATTGATAAAAGTATCTAAATTGCTGGACACTCGAACTTACACAAACCGATTTTTAGGCAAATTTCAAAGTTCAATATCTTCACCAAGAATAAAGTTTTTTGAACGAGGCTTGAGGATTTTAAAAGCTGGTTATACCTGATTAAGCTGCGTGACGTAAATTTTTCGTAGGGCTGTAGGATTATGATATAATAAACAATAAAGTCATGCAAAAAATCAAAAAATTTGTGTGTGTGCATTTCGGCAAAAAAATTTTTGGTCGTTGCAATATGGTTCGTTACTAAGGTAACATCAATATCTCTACACGTTTTTGTCAGATTTTGGATTTAGGCCCTTTAGCCTTGAATACACCATTAAATATCAAATTAGGGTAACAAGATTTTTAAAATCCATAATTCGACAATGGATTCACGGATCTTGATGATTTCTGCAAATTTGGAATCCTTATTTCATGTAGATTTTCTATGGTTCCAGCATTTAATTTGGGGGTTGAAATTTCCACGTTATTGACATTATACCGGGTCAATAATAAAGCAAAACGTATATAGGGTACACTAAATTGTTTAAAATAAGGATAATGATTGCGCGCCAAAAGGACACTATAGATTTGTTTTGCTTTAAAATTGGCCAAGCTAAGGTTCAAGTCAATATATTGAAACAATTTTTTCCGTTTACCGATTATCGCCGTCTAAATGGGCGTAAACTACTCGACAAAAAGAGTGTCCTATATTTTGGTATTATGTCTGAAATGCAGTAATTACCAAACACCAGGGCCGGAACTAGGGCATCTTGAGCAGGCGCCAAAACCGCGGACTACCTTGATACCTACATGTAAAATAGGATTTAATAAAAAAACTAAATTCATCTTTACATCAGTCATGTATTCAGGTCAATGAAGTCCCGGAGACACCTTATCCAACGTTAACCTTTAATTATCTAATTAAGCTCAACACTGCATTCAAAAAAGTAGGCATTGGAAAATAATTCTGAACATTCCGTTACTATTGTACGACGGCGTCCTGGGGTCATACGAGAAAAGAATATTTTAAAACAGCACTGAGAAAAAAGTCAGAATTCTGAGATAAAAAGTCAGAATTCTGAGTTAAAATGTCAAAATTCTGAGATAAAAAATTGAAATTCTGAGATAAAAAGTTAGACTTCTCAGAAAAAAGTCAGAATTCTGAGATAAAAAGTCAGAATTCTGAGATTAAATGTCAGAATTTTGAGATAAAAAGTTAGAATTCTGAATTTTGGATTGATATTTCAATATTTCTTCTTGCTTAACTTTTAATTTAGAAATCTGACTTTATCTCAGAATTCCGACAATTGATCTCAGAATTCTGACATTTTATCTTAGAATTCTGACTTTTCATCTCAGAATTCTGACTTTATATCTCAGAATTCTGACTTTCTATCTCAGAATTCTGACTTTTTATCTCAGAATTCCGACTTTTTATCTCAGAATTCTGACTTTTTATCTCAGAATTCTGATTTTTTATTTCAGAGCTGTTTTAAAATGTTTTTTCTCGTGTGACCCCCAAGAAACCGTCGCGTCGTACTAATGGAATGGAATTAAAAACTATTAACATTATTTTAGAATTAATCTGACACATGACACACCTCAACGTTATAAACTTTTGTAAATTTTAATTAATATGAGGCGTTTAACAACGACAGAAAGGGAAAATTGCATTCGACTTCTCAGCGAAGGAATTTCAAAAAAAAAAATGCGCACATTTTCAATGTTAACCGAAAGACAGTTTGCGTCACGTTGAAACTACGGGTAATCATAATTATAGGACATACAAAAAAAAATAAACCAAATAACCGAAAGAATTTTAATCAGATAAACTATACAGAATAGAACAAAGAACCCTAGAAAACTGAATGACTCTTTAAGACGGCAAACTGGGGTGAGAGTTTCGGACAGAACAGCGAGAAGGACATTAAACAAGAACAACTTGAGGTGAGAATTTTTTTAAACAAAATCTTACATAATGCCAAACATTTTAAATTATAGAGCCCGTCGAAGAGCAAAATGTGTGCGGTTGTTACGACGCCATACAGCAAATAGGCTAGCATGGGCAAATCGGCATGCTAATTGGGATAATGCAGAGTGGAACCAACGACAAGATTTAATTTGATTCATTCCGATGGCCGAATGCTAGTTTGGAGAGAACCAATTCAGCGGTATTTGGAGGAAAATATGGCCCCTCGAGAGGCATTTGGTGGCGGAGGTGCTACAGTGTGGGAGAGTGTCATGAAAAATGGTAAATCCGCGTTATTTATTGCCAACCAAACCATTAACGCCACTGTTTATCAGGAGGAAATATTGGAATCTATTCTTGTTCCTTTTGCTCGTAATTACTACCCGGATTTATACTGGTAGATGACAACGCTCGACCGTACAGAGCGCGGAGGATCACGGAGTTTTTACAGGTACAGAACATCAATAGGATGGACTGGCCTGCAAAGTCTCCGGATCTTAATATAATCAAACAAGTTTGGTCATATTTAAAAATTAAGGTAAGATCGCGCGATATCCCCCCGAAACATTGGAAGAGCTTAGTGAGGCCATTCGTGAAGAATGAGAGCATATTTCACAAGATTTTATAGAAATCTTGTGGCTACTGTACCAAGTCGATGTCGGGAAGTAATACGTAGAGCAGGAGGGCCAACAAAATATTAGCTTCTTATTTTTTTTTTTAATTTAATGGGTACCTATTATTTATTTTTAATTTTCATTTAATTATGATGTTTTGAATAAGAAATTACAAAGAGTAGATTGGGAATAATCGAGGCTTTTTGAGTCACGGGCTTTTAGCCGCAGGTTCTTTCCGAGGTTGAGTTCTGGGGTTGACTCACACTGGCAGAAAAGTCAGTTTTTTCCGTAGTAAACTGTGTACATTTTACAGAGTGTATACGAATACATTAATATGTCATACTAAAGTACAAATAATGTAATTTATCGTAAATTATTACAGTACGGTTGTTTACAAAGATACCAACGTTGTGTTGTGTGATTTTCCATTTTCGTTCTACCAGTGCATGGCAAAGGGTCATTGGGTTATTGCATGATTAGAATGTATATAGTGAGCATTGTGAGTTTTAAGTGCCTAGACGAATTAGAGATTTCAGGAACTTTTAAATTAGATTTAAGATTAGAAAGTTTGTAAGAATTGCCTTTTGACCGTTGTTAACCAATCTTGTATATTGTAATAAATTTATCGTTGTTCTGGAGTCTGTTAATTATTATTAATAATAATTTTATTACTTATTGCTAACGGACTTGGCAGGTTTAAACTAAGGCTTTTTCCAAAAAAAACCCTATAGTTGGTTTTTTTTTTCAAAGAGAAATGGGCTTTTGCCAATCCTGATTGCTACAAAATGTCCGCCCTGCCCCCTTTTTACAAGTAGATATCAAAGTAGTCCGCCGTTTTGGCGTTCCCCCAAGCTGCCGCGGGGGGTTTGCGCCCTACGGCCTAGATCCGGCTCTGGTTAAAAATATTAATTTAGAGCCAAAAGCTTTAATTTAATGTGCAACACTTTTCAACCGTTTGGTAATTACTGAATTCCAGACATAATGCCGAAATATAGGATACTCTTTCTGCTGAGTAGTTTACGCCCAATTAGACGGCAATAATCGGTAAACGGAAAAAACTATTTCGATATATTAACTTGAACTTCAACCTGACCAATTTTAAAGCAAAACAAATCCATAATGTCCTTTTGGAATGCAATCATTATCCTTATTTTAAACAATTTCGTGTACCCTACGCTTTTGTTTATGACTGACCCGGTATAATGTGGAAATTTCAACCCTCAAATAAAATGCTGGAACCATAGAAAATCTACATGAAATAAGGATTTAAAATCTGCGAAAATAATCAAGATCCGTCAGTCCAATGTCAAGTTATAGCATTTTAAAAATCCCGTTACCCTAATTTGATGTTTAATATTGTATCTGTTGCAGTGTGAAGGTCATTAGGCAGGCCCGGACTTCAAGATTTGAACTCGTATTCTTGTGATTATGAACGAAAGTAATTATTTCACCAAATATTCGGTAGAGTAGTCTTGCCGATTGTAAAATAGGCGAGTTAGCATAGTGAAACAAACAATAAGGTATAAATAAGTAATACTTATAATTGGATATCACGGGTATTTTCAATTAAAACGAAAATCAAAATAGGGTACGCACAAACTAAAACTAAACTAAAACTAATTAAGCAACTACAAACACTAGGTCCAAAGAGAGTCGATAAAAAGTAAAGTATTCGAATTATCAACACAAAACGCCGCGCCGCCGTCAAAACGAAAACACGTCAAAGACAAAAGCCAAGTTCGGTCCTGATCGACGCCTGCTGAGACGGCAAGTGTTTTAGTGCGCATGGCAAAACAGGATCTTCTTTGTTTTCGTTTTTGGATTTTGCGTCGATTTTGTCATGCGCAGAAACCCGTTTTTTCGCCCATAGGTTGCCACTTTTGAATAGTGCAACAGGCGGCTATTGCTTATCCACTCCTATACAAATCAATGGTAGTTGATGTTAGTTACGAACCATATTGTAACCAGAAATTTTTTTTTTGCCGAAATGTCCCAAATACAAACTTTTTGATTTTTTGCATGACTTTAATGATCACCTCATACATCATAATCCTATGGTCCTATGAGAAATTTACGTCATGCAGCTTAATCATGAATAAACTAGGTTTTAAAATCCGCGAACCGCGTTCAGAAAACTTTTTTCTTGGTGAATATATTGAACTTTGAAATTTGCCTAAAAATCTGTTTGGTAAGTTCGAGTGTCCAGCAGTTTATATAGAAAATAGAACATGAATATAGGTAATTCAAAAGTCATCAGAACTAGAGCCATTGGCAATGCGCGGTTGAATTAAAATGGGAACATAACGAGTTGAGATAGGATACTCATTTTCTTTTTGAATTACCTGGGCATACGTCAAAGCCTAGTTCATTTACCAATTTTCATGTAATCTTTATAATTTCTCGACTCAAGAGTCGATGATTGATTAATTTTAGGTAGTAGTTTTTTTTTATAATTCCCCAAATAATTTCTGGACTACACTTTTTTAAAATTCATTGAATTTATTATATGCAATCGTTCTTTTCTTGCTGCCTGTTTTTTCGGGAGTAAGTAAATTTTCATCTCTCATGATATTCACTATATCCTCTTTCTTAGTATTGTTGTTGGGGTCTTGACTAGTAACTATAAGGGGCGATATCCAAAACCATGACCGAATTTGTTGGAATGTTTGGTAGCAATTCTTCGACCATCCATTCTTCAAGCTTCTCAGCTATATTTCAAAAGGCTTGTTTGAATATTTATTTATCTTTTGAGTTATTTGGGTTCATTTTTTAATTAAATGTCATTTTAATTTATAGATGTCCAGAAAGAAGGCAACCTGGTCTTTTAAAGTTTTCCGAAAAGATGGAAAAATTGGTAGAACATGGAACGTTTATGCGGCCCCTACCAAAAATGTATAATAAGAAAAATACCCTACTAACCCGCCTGACGGTATTTTGTTCTTATTGCACTGTCAATTATGCAGGTGTTTATTAAAGAGCAGATCAGTTGGGTACATGTAAATTGGTTCCCAATATTTTTGGTTGACTTGATCTTTATGTGTAGATTGGTTCCCAACATTTTTAGTTTACCTGACCTTTATGTATAAATTGGTTCCCGAGATTTATCTAATAAAGCACGGTTTGATTTTTATACATCTGTTTATTATACAACATAGTGTTTTACATTTAAAATAGCAACTAATACAACATAATAACTTTCATAATTTCAATCTTTAGTAGGTAACAGCACAGCGAAAAGAAACACATTTAATAAAATGTTGTCGACTAATATTCTTTCTTGAATAAGATTCTATTATTTTTTCTAAAAATATTTGGCGGTTCTTGACTTTACCATTATGTATTTTAGCGGTAATATTGACGCTATGTAATTTTACATAATTTTCAGTTTTAAATTCTTTAGGTTTTTCCAAAAAAATTAAAATGCTAGGATGTGTTTTATAAAAAGACGCATTGAAATCTTTGTGAGAAGACTCACAGCCATTAGTAGTGCGCGTGAGTTCAGCTGAGTGCTGAACCCAAAGGTAAGGTGGAAAGAGAGAATCTTGTGTTATATAATTATCTATTAAATAATCTGAATACTTTTGGACATTTTTGTCTGTTGGTGCTATCGCAAGCAAATCAAAACCAAAGCAGTCACTAACATCATGAGGACTTAAAAATGTAAGACCAAAAGTCATTCGTAGCCATCTACCAATTTCAGAATGTTCGTTTCTATATTCGGGTGTAAGGCCGTATTCTTGAATTTTTCTATACCAGATTGGGCAAGGTGAAACCGACACCCGATTATTTCTACTGAAGGAAAAATTTGCACCACTGCTTTACGGATGGCTTGCTCAAAATCAATAACAATTTTTGAAATTCTTAATGTAATATCACTATCCTTACAAATATTGATTATTAAGTCAAACATATTTTTATATGTTTCTGTTCACTTATTTGGTAACAATGAAAAAATAATGGAAAATAATGCCCGTTACAATAACCATGTGAAGTAAAAAGAAGCTGTGTGCAGTATTAAATGTACCATCATCTAAATAAGTATGTGTCACTTTTCCTAACATTTGAATATTAGATTGACACGAAAATAGCACTATCTATTCCAGTAAAAACTGCTCACCCCTACAAGTTTGGATGTTTGCCTTGTCAAGGAAGTCAAAAGTTTCCTGGATGTTTTTCAGTAAACTTGGCTGCATTTTTCTACGAGCAGTCTAGTCTTCGGACACAAGCAGCATCAGAAGTAACAATTGTGGATGTCAGATTTTCTTGAAGCACTCTGCGAATAATCTTGGCTGGTTTTTCGAATAGGTCCTCTAGAGCTTTTGGTTTGTAGGCAGTATTAACGATTTAACGGTTTAACTCCCCCACAACGGCATCATGGGAATGTTCTTGTATATGTTTTGTAATAGTTATATTATCGTCACCTTCGTCCAAAGTAAGGACAAATGATTTGCACTTTCTATTTGTGCAAATCCAGCGCTTCTCACCAGTTTTCAGGTGCTTTTGGAAATCATATTTATAGCTATTAGTAACTATTAACTGTTTGCCTCGCTCACTTGAAATTATTTCGAAATTCATGACGAACATACGACACGACTATAAACACAAGTGATAGCCACAGAACAAAAATGCAAAGTAAAACTTTAATATCTATACAATTCCTTCACACCCGCAATATAATTATTTATTACACCCTCAATTTGTTAAGGGGAACCAATATACCAACGACCTTTTTGGATTTGGGAACCAATTTACATATTATTAACAGATGTTTCAAACTACCCTTTTATTTTCTACCTGCCAGGAACCAATTTACCAACACCCGGTCAGTTGGTCGTTCGTATTTAAAACGTCTTTTTTTTTTGTAACTTTTGGATTTCTAGGTACTCCAAAAGATTCAGCCTTTTGCTTTTTGTTTCCGCGTGTAAAAGTTTGACATTATTCGTATCTATATAAAATGGTTATTTTCTATACAATGTTTTGCTAAGCCAGAGTTGTTAATTTTATGTAAAATAGATTTTTTGTGTTCTTTAATCCTAATATTTAAGTTTCGACCAGTTTGTCCTACGTATACAGCTTCACAGTTCACACAATTTATTTTGTAAACACCTGATTTAGATTGTTTGTCAATTTTGTCTTTATTGTTTATTAGTCCTCTCCTTGGATTATTCTTATTAACCTTAATTGTTTTACAGCCAAATTTATTTAATTTTTTTGAAACTTTATCTGTAATTTTCGGAATATAATTGATACATTTAAACTACTCCTTTTCTAATTCTAATGTAGGGTTAGTTTGGGTTAGTGGGTGATCATTGGTTTTGGGACATCAAAAGCTCTTAAAATCTGAAATAAAAAATACAGGTCCGTATTTAAGAAAAAAGGTATCTAAGTTTCTGTTGGTTCCTGTAAAGATGCAAAATATGTCATCCACATATCTACCCCAAAAAAATATATTTCTGATTAATGAATTGTTGGTGTTGAATAAGTTCAAAATCAGCCATAAAAATCTCGGCACATAATTAATTCCTAGTATTATTATTCAACGATGTTTCACAAGAATAGTATTATTGAGCGATGTTTCACAAGGATCCTACCACCGAAACTATTCATTGTATTAAGAACGCGAGTGCGGCGTACCTAGCGGTATATTATCGACGATGTTTACTAAAATCTAAAAAGTGTTCCAATCATATTTGGTTTTTAAAACAGTGCATCAGAAACAAAATCAGACCTAAACACATGAAAATCTACTGCAACCATAACTCCATGGAGGCCCGAAGAATGATCCAAAAAGCATACACGATTTGGCTCCAGAATGAACTACGCTTTTGGTTCAAAAGAAGGGACAACCTCATCCAACATCAGAAATTGATCTACACTGAACTCTTGAAGAAAGAAGGTCCTTTTGTGTTACAGTATAAGAACAGGATAGTTCGTGAAGATATTAATTTAATAGTGAACAAACATTATAAATAAATAATGCAATATTGGTTTCCTTTGATGTGAAGAGTCTGTTTAGCTCCATACCGTTAAACGAACTTTTCACATATTATTAATGGACTAATAGATAACTATGATAATTTAGTAAAAGAAAAAAGCGATCTCAAATCTATAAATCGTACATGTATAGATCAATATTATTTCCAGTATAATTATGAAATATTCAAACAAATTAATGGTTTACCAATGGGCTCTCCAATTTCACCTTTATTTGCCGAGATTTTTATGGCTGATTTTGAACAGCATTTATTCAACACCAACAATTCATTAATCAGAAATATATTTTTTTGGGGTAGATATGTGGATGACATATTTTGCATCATTACAGGAACTAACAGAAACTTAGATACCTTTTTAAAATTTTTAAATTCCTTAAACAATAGAATTCAATTTACATTTATCAAACAGATTGCAATTAATAACGGTTATAAGATCGCTTTGATTGATAAATTAATAAAGAAAAAACAGAAGAACATTTTGACTAAACAATTTTATAACCCTACATTAGAATTAGAAAAGGAGGCGATTAAATTTATCAATTATATTCCGAAAATTACAGTTAAAGTTTCAAAAAAATTTAATAATTTTAGCTGTAAAACAATTCAGGTTAATAAGAATAATCTAGGGAGAGGACTAATAAACAATAAAGACAAAATTGACAAACAATCTAAATCTGGTGTTTACAAAATAAATTGTGTGAACTGTGAAGCTGTATACGTAGGACAAACTGGTCGAAACTTAAATATTAGGATTAAAGAACACAAAAAATCGATTTTACATAATATTAAAAATTCTGACTTAGCAAAACATTGCATAGAAAATAACCATTTTATAGATACGAATAATGTCAAACTTTTACACACGGAAACAAAAAGCAAAAGGCTGAACCTTTTGGAGTACCTAGAAATCCAAAAGTCACAAAAACAGACGTTTTAAATACGAACGACCAACTGACCTGCTCTTTAAACACCTGCATAATATGACAGTGCAATAAAAACAAAATATCGTCAGGCGGTTTAGTAGGGTATAACAATTTTAGATTTTAGTATACAACTACTCTTGATAAAGGCCTCATCAAGCCGAAACATATGTAAAGAAAAATATCTCATTAAATTATTTTGAAACATCTAAAAGCAGTGTACCAATTATCCCTAGTATTATTATTGAAATATAGCTGAGAAGCTTCAAGGTACTTTTCATTGCTCTATATAAAGCAGACTAACATGTAATATTTTTCAAAATATTGATAATTTTCATTTTCAGCCATCGTAAAAATACAATATTACACGGAAAATATACATTTTGCAACTAGCAGGTCTTGCTAATAGGAAATGATCATTTCATTGTTATAATAATCGCTGCCTACTAATACTTATAACATTGTTTAAAAGACAATGCTTATACTATACCACCAAGAGTGTCGTATAGGGACATATTTTGTGAAATTATAAATTTTAGGTTTATTTTTTAAAATACATAACATGTGTTATATATTTTTGTAATGCTTATAAAATTTCCAGTCGAACGAAAGAAAAATATACAGGGTGGTCCTTAAGAAAAAATAAAAAATTTGATTTATAACTAAAAATTGGCCAGTTCACAGCAAAAATCTGACTACGCCACTGGATTCTACGTAAAAAACTGTACAAGGGCAAGTTTTTGGCTTTGCGATATGTTAAAGGATACCAGAGATACTAGGGGGGTTCCAAAATGCATTATTTTCAATTTCGCCCTGTATCTCAGAAACGAAGCGGGTTTTAAAAATTTTATTTATACCATCGTTCTTTTGACAAAAGTAGCACCGTATTGCGAAAACCGCAAATCTCTATCTTTACTCGTAAGTGAGAATGAGATCTACCCCGTAATATCATCGAAAATCAGACACCCCCTGTACATTCACAAATCGTCTGCTTTTGAATAGTTTGTTAAAGAACTGCGCCCACGAACCAACACCCGTTTTTTCCAGACTTTTGTCTCTGTCTTACCCAAAAAATAAATATACCCATCTTCTTCTTAAAATTGTATTAACTAACCCAAACAAATCTAACACTTCATTTGGACTATAACGTTCTGTTTGCCCACAGGAGGGTACGAGGAGACGGCAACGCCATGGTCAACAACTCGTCCGAGCGGAACAAACATAACCCGGACAGGGACAACCTGAAATCGCTGCTGAAAAAACCGGGTCGCGCGAAAGACAAAAGATCTAACCGGGTCGTGTTTAACGAGAAGAAAAACGAATTCTTCGACGCGGACTATATCATACTCATTCGCGAAGATTGCGAACTCGACGACGATGACGACGACGGCATTTGCACGTGCCAACAACACGAAATGGTCAGACTTACGTGTTGCGAGCCGAATTGCAACTGTCAGTTCGAGGGTGGGGCGGAACAAACGCCCCAAAGCCCCAAGTTCGCGCCGCCGATGGAGTTCGTAGACGCGGTAACTTTGAGTCCTCCGGAAGGGTATAAGGATATGGAGCTGATGGCTGCCTCGAGGGTGCAACAAAGGGGGGCAGTGTGCAGAGAGTGCAGCGCCACTCACGAAGAAGAAATGGAGGAAGAAGGTAAGTCAGAACATAATAAGTAGTTCAAATAAATAAATTATTGTCATTTAGAAGCTCTCATCAAGCGGATATAAATACGCATAACACAATGCCCTATTTAAGCGACTAAATAATTCTACCTTGCTCGAGGGATTATTGTAACTTTGTCACAATTTATTAGCAATATTCGAATAAGCAAAGATTACGCAGTGATATCGATGGAGTGGCGTCCAAAGGTCTCATCAGTAAGTGCGAATCTCGCATGACTAAAACACTTTTAAATATTTGAGAATGCCAGTAAACAAACATTTTGCAAAACTTGGAAGTGAAAATGTTTTATTTCGTTTTCCTGGTGAGTAATTTTAATTTTTTAGATGACGGTTTACCGTCAGGGCAATTTGCATTTTATTTCAGAAATTATAGGTCAAAGGTTACAAATATTTATTTTTAAGAAATCTGAATAGTAAAATCGCGACCGGGCCGGGGCGCGATTTTACTAAATACACTTCACGCTAGCACAAGACACGTACGGCCCCCATAATACTTCAGCTTCAAAAATATCCGATATACTCGGCGTCAGTACATCGCACTAAATAATAATATATTATGCTCTTTTTCACCTGTTTTCGAAATGCAAAGAATCTTTACATTTTCACTTCATGAAAGGCCGTCCGCTCGCTTCGGGGTGCAACCAACAAAAACTAGCCCGCCCAAACTAACCCAAGGCATTCCAAAAAACTAACCCAAAAAATATATAAATAAATAAAAACTTGCAACGGCGGGGCGTCGAACCCGTTGCCTTGCATTCTAAATAAGAGCCTTACAACTTACAACTTGAACCAACTTTCTTCTTTTCTCAAAAAGGCTTATACAAATAGTGCGTGCGAGACTGCTTGCCGAGATAACACGAAGCTCTGTGCTGGAGCGTAGTAGGTATATTTAGTGCGATGTGCTGACGCCGAATATATCGGAGATTTTTAAAGCTGACGTATTACGGTGGGCGTGTCTTTTGCAAGCGTGAAGTATATTTACTAAAAGCGCGACCGGGACTCATCGGAGGCCAACGGATAAACACGAACAAAAAGTCAATAATAAAACAAATAGCTGTCATTCCTTTACATAATCTAAATGAAAACCGATCAATAATTTAAAGTCTCAACAAACGACAGAACCCTCCAGGCCAAGGATTCCCCAATCATTACGTGGGAAAAGAATTTGTAGTCCAAGGAATTAGGGACGTATCGTATTGTTCGAATACCTTCTCTTCCTGCGGGAGGGCTGTTACAGTGACTCCAGAATTCATGCCTTGACCGCTGTAATTCGAATCGGATTAGGCCGGGTCAAGAGTTAACCGCAAATAACGTAAATAATATATCCCGAGACAGGAATAGGATGTGCTGATGGTTAACGAACGGACTAACGGGCCATTGTCATAATAGATCTGAAAATGTTCTACACTGTTTTCAACATAGCTAACCTGTTGTATGTATCGGATGTTTTTTGAATGTCAGAAACATAATATTGTATCATATTTTTTGCATTGTTTTGATCATGTTTTCGTCTTACTACCATTAAGGCAGAGGCATATTTGTAAATGAATTTCAAGGAATTTGAAAACCACTGCTTCATTTTCATACCACCTCTTATTTCATTTGTGATTCTTATTTTTTGTTATTTGCCTGCATGCATTCAACTTTTATTTAACTTGTATCTTATTCTTGTTTACCTCAACGGCTGTTAGTGGCACATTACTTACATTCTAACTAATAACTAACTATTGATTCTTTAGGCGCGTTCAGCACACTTTTTCTTGGGTAGTGAATAAGACTGGGGTGTCTACGCATGTAACGCTCAAAGCTGTCTATGCTTGGCTATTTAACGCTCATTCGGGCTGGGCTCAGCCCAGCGAGAGAGCGAATCGATTTTATTTACCGTAAACCTATTGTTTCATTCTTATGCTTGTCGAAAATGACGCGGGTGAAAATCTGGGAATTTTTGAGGCAACAAAAAATTTAAGTTTTTATTTCTTTCTCGAAACTTAATTTTGTGACTAATCTAGAGCAACCAAACTTTCGTACATTAAAAAGGGAGGATATGAGCAGAATGAACCATCAAAAAATCGTATCGATCTTACTGTGTAACCAGCTTTATTTGCTAATTGCTCATTCAGCTCATTCATATGCCTGACTCACTCAACAGCTTATTTTTTTTACAGAGGGCGTGGGTCAAAGTCTTTGGCAGTTAGAGTATAGGGCGCCACTAGATTTTTTTTGCTGCACGAAATTATTAAAGATTCCTGAAAATAGAGTAATATAATTTAGAAAAAATACCCTATAAATGAGCGTTGCGAAATTTTGTTATTTAGACTAGATAATATCTTGACCACAGCTTCTCAAAATAAACATCCGGATTACAAATAAGTTGTTTATTAAAATAATAAACTTACACCACTTGTGTAGGACAATTATTAATCCTATCTCAAATCAAGTTGAGGTTCTAAACACTTTTGGTTAAATCAATAATACGAATATCTTATTTTATATCACACCAATATTACTTGAATGATAAATACTTGCTATTCTACGTTATAGCTAAGATTCTTTTTAATATTTTAATATTAATAAATTTTTAGTGTAAATTAGACAACCTATGTATAATGTAATAAATATTAGACGAACCACTCTTAAATCAATCCCGTGGCAGTTAGAATAAAGGTAGACCTTTCAAAAAGTTCTCAAAAATACCAAATCAATAAATTAAACTCTAAGGAAAATATATACACATATACAGTGTGTCCAAAAAAGTATGCAACATGTGGGAAACTTCTTTATTATTGGATTGTCAGAAAATTTTATTCTTCATAAAAGTTGGTGCTTACCCAAAAACAGTAAACGAGTATTTCAAATTTTACGTACTGCTTTTAGTGCGGATGCAAATGTCATTTTTCCGAAATCGCGTCAAGAGTAAAGTACCTTAATTTATAAAGATACAGCAAAATCTTATGAGGAAAAGTTCTTCCAAATTAAAAAAGTAATCTAAATATGAAATTTAAGTTAAGTACAACAATTTTTAATTTCCCTTTTTTTTCTCGATTTTTTTCTCAAACGTTACGCCATCGGTGAATGCTTTGTTCTTTTGTTATTAGTATACCTGCCAAGCAACTTCAAAATTTATTTAAAGTAGACATTAGTTACATAGTTGCATAATGTTTCAGTTTTTACAGAGATAAAAGCCAGTTTAAGTATCAGTGTGTTGCAAACACATTTAAACAATTTTGGTCCAAAATAATTGTCCACAATAATTATTACAAAATACAATTGGAATGACTGACTCACAAATAATTAATTTCATATGTCAGAGCGAAGTAAAATTATTGCTATTTATTTGTTTTTATTCCAAATGCATGGCCTTACTCTTCAAGACCAAATATTTTATATGGCTTTTTAGGATACTTGGGCATATTTTACTCATCGGGTGCAAAAGATAAATAAATTAGCAGTTGTTTTTACATGAAATGAAAAGAGTTGGGTCTATTCATGATTTTGAGTGGAAAAATTTTTGAATCAAAAGTGTTTAAATGTGTTTGCAACACACTGATACCTAAGCTGGCTATTATCTCTGGAAAAACTGCAATATTATGCAACTATGCAACTAATTTCTATCTTAAAAAAATTTTGAAGTTACTTGGCAAGTATACTAATAACAAAAAAACAAAACATTCTCCAGTGGCGTAACGTTTAAGAAAAAATCGAGAATAAAAAAAATAAAAATTAAAAGTTGATGTACTTAACTCAAATTTCATATTTAGATTACTTTTTTAATTTGGAAGAACTTTTCCTTATAAGATTTTGCTGTATCTTTAATAATTAAGGTACTTTACTCTTGACGCGATTTCGGAAAAATGACATTTGCGCCCGCACTAAAAGCAGTACGGAAAATTTGAAATACTTATTTACTGTTTTAGGGCACGCACCAACTTTTATTAAGAATGAAATTTTCTGAGAAACCAATAATAAAAAAGTTTCCCATATGTTGCATACTTTTTTGGACACACTGTATAGCCGCTAAATATCTGGGTAACGCTGGATTTCAAGCTGGTCCCAGGGAGATGAATTGAATTTGCAAATTTTAATTAGCTGAAAGAAGTTCTGCCATGGACTTTACAATCAAGTACAGCAAAATTAACTAAATCAGCTATTCTGACAATAACCAATGATATCTCTAGCTAACTAAAGACAAAATTAAGCATATCACTTAAGGTGAGCTCGACAAACAAGATAGCTAGATCAGTAAAGGATTTAATTGTAAATCTATTAATCAAAATGCTAGGTAGCAAGAACGGTATATGATAATTTAGATAACTGCCTGGCAGTGGTAATTAGGATTTCATTAATATTAAAACGATATATAGAGTAATCGGTATACTATAATCAAAATAACTGACTTATGGTCTTAATATAGCTTCAATAATTATTAAAACGAAAGATGGGAAGAATTTATAGCCTCATCAATTGAAACAATAGCTAGAGAGATCGGTATACTATAATCAAAATAACTGACACAGTCTT
This sequence comes from Pissodes strobi, assembly GCA_016904865.1. Taxonomy (NCBI): domain Eukaryota; kingdom Metazoa; phylum Arthropoda; class Insecta; order Coleoptera; family Curculionidae; genus Pissodes; species Pissodes strobi. The sequence continues at coordinate 6,627 of MU182278.1, read as the reverse complement.
AATTATAGCTTCATTAATTAAAACGATACGAAAAATATAAGACACGCAATTTAAAATTAATAAAAAAATATGGTTTTACATTACTCTGGTCGAGTCGTGGAGTTGTAGATACGGCTTCCTGGATATCTGCACGTTTGTCACCCGTGATTGCGTCGCCCCGATAAAAAAAAGGCCTTGGTACCGCTATGGCGTCATTCTGTCTCACAGAATAAATGCTGTCCCTCGGAAAGACATTAGCCCTCGGAAAGAATCGGTTCTTAGGAAAGAAGTCGGTACTTCGGAAAGAAGTCGGTACTTCAAAAAGACCTAGGTAAATGACAAATAATTTTTAGCCATGTTAAATGGTAACACTCGTATCGAACATACCTTTTCTTTAAGGGTCACCACACGGCTTCTCCACACGACGTTTTTACGACGAGATGGCCGGTATTTTACAAAATATACATTCGACTGAATGAAATTATTAAGATAACGGCACTATTCAGCGATGCTCAACTCTGAAGGTAAAAAACAAAATTTCGCTATTGAAACGAATAATTGCTCTCTTGTCAGTCGAAACGAGAAGGCCTCATCTTTTCATGCGCGCATTCGCCGGATATATCTTCCTGTCGAACGGGTTCGGGTACCGAAATTAACTCACATTAGTAAGGTAATGGCAATATCGATACAACAAATTAACTAGTAAGCAGAGAAATTCGCAATATTGTATTCCGTAACATTTACAACGTTACAACTGTAATTGTCGAATTGGTGATTTTTTGAATTTCAGTTTGAAAAACCGAATTTAAGCATACGTGCCAGCCAACGCATAGCTATTTTCAAGAAATCAATCTCAGATCTGTAAACCTCGTCGTCTCCACTATAAAAAAAGTTCTATAACAATTTTCAATACGAGATTGGAAAATACGAGAAAATCGAAGTTAAATTGAAACATGCCGAAAAACAATTTCAAACTTTTCAATATTTCGGCAATTTTACGAGTCTGAATAGATTGCTTTGCTTTTAATGTATCATGGGAAATTTAATGGAAATTTTAGATTTGTTTATCTAATTGCTTGAAATTTCATTGAAAACGGTTTGAAGCCGGAAAATGGACACTATTTTGTGATTAGAGGGAGTTTCTAGTAAATTTTTTGACAAGTTAAAATATGTTTTCACACCCATAGAGGTTTTCCTCACCTGTTCAATCTTTGAGAGTATTTCCCTTTCGTGTCACATTTAGCTTCTAGATATTTTATTGATTGAACTGTTTAATCGATTGTTTTTGACACGTATGTGTATATTTACCAAAATCAGTACTTTGGTTTTTGAAGACATTAAGATATAAACGGAACATTTGCTTATATTGAACTACACGATCCAGTAAGTCTGGTAGTTAGTTCTTGTTAATCATTTGCTATTATAACGGTATCGTCAGCGTATCTCATGTTGATGCTTATTATAGTTCCATTGATCTTAATTCCGCCATGAACTGCATCTAATGCCTCCCTGAATATAGCTTCCGAGCATAGATTGAAGAGCAGTGGGGATAAGATACAATCATGTCGAACTCATTTTACTGATCAATATATCCACTGCAGTTTAATGCCAATAAATTTCATTGATTATTAGATTATGCGGAGATTCTACTTGTCGACTCTTAAAATTTCGTTCATATATTTTGGTATTTAACGCAATCGAGCACTTTTCGATAATCGATGAAACGTGCTACGTTCATGTATCTCATCTTCGTGCCGATACATTCAGAGAGCTTCACGTGTGCCCAATCCATTTCGAAATCTAAACTGAGTGTTGTCCATTTGGTGTTGGCATTTTCTGAAGATTCGCGTGTGGATGATTCTAAGGCTAATTTTTAGTAGGTGGAACATTCAATAGTCCTAGCATTGTGAGCAGTTTTTGACAGCCTTATAAATGTTGACTTTAACCAGTCTAGTGGTGTCTTCCCTGAGTTATAGATTCTGTTAAATAACAGCATGAACAACTTCATCTCTGGATATTTCTGGACTTCTTTCATTTACTTTGTAGTCTATCGGTGGGTGGTGACAAGTGAAGTCTGTCATCGTCGAAATAACAATAACAACATACTGCTGTCATCTCATAAGTTTAGCTTTCACGCCTAGTACTATTTCGTTATTATTACCCGAGTTATAACCCTTTAAGATTGTGGCTTGATGTTTTCTATATTGACTTGTTATTTTCTTAATTTTTTATGCGTTTTTCTTAAATGTTCGGCACACACACAAAGGGAAACTCCTATACCACTCAACTAGCGGTGCGTGTGCGGAGAAGACGGTGTGAAGCGCTGTAGGTTGTAGTTTTCGATGTTCACGGCTATCAAAGTCTTTAGTCAACTCTGGGTCATCCACAAGAAGGACTGCTCTCCTCTGTATGGAATCGAATGTCTTGAGCAAGTGTTTGGGTGCCGAGCTTCACACACGGGAACAACATTCCAGAGATGGTCTTATCTGAGTCTTATAGAGCAGTAAAAGCTGATGAGGTGTATACCACTTTTTGCTCCTAGCTTTTGTGCTGTTGCCTTGGAGATTTTGGTGACGTGATTACGCCATGACATGTTTTCTACGTTGATGCAGCAAGCTTATGGATGAGGCCAGAGTCAGTGTTTGTCCTGTCATTGATAAATTAGGTCCAACGGTGTTTGCTTTATTTGAGAAGACAGATGCATGTTAAAAATGCCATATTTTTCTTGATATTGTTCTATCTCTAGGTATTTTATCGTTATCTATTTTTCTTTTGCCTCTGTACATTTTTATCTAATTGTTCTAGTAATATGTTTGTATTCTCTCGGAGTGCCTTATATTTCTGTTTTCTGTCATGAGGACCAAGATTTCTTGTGTAATCCACGCTTACGTGAATCCTATGCAAATAGGACCTATCTATCGATTCGATGTTAAAATTCTGTTTCACTCTCCTATTTTGTGTAAATATTAGCTTATAATCTTACTATAATAAATTATCCAGATCAAGTAATATAGGGAGTGGGTGGCTATTCGTATAAAATTATGCATTTAAACGCTCGGACTAAAATATTAACGACCGGTAACTAAACTAAGTTGTTATGTTAATTGCGATTATAATGGCGTGTTTACAAGTAGCCTATATCGCGCGGAATTTTAATCTAAATATTAAAATTATTTACAGCTCCCATAAATAAATCCTCCTGGCTACTGGCAACATTTTTCCTATAACATTGGCCAGATATGAATGTTATTTTGTGAGCGTAATGATTGATCGGTTCATTTAAAATTGCGAATTCCATTGACAAGTGACAGTTGTTTGGATTTGATAAAGCATTAATTAATTTCAATAATATCGTAGGCACGTCGCTTTTTGAACCCAAGCTTCTGGGGGTGTAAATGAGACATGGAAATTGAATTTCTCGAAACTGATCCTAAATAGGTAGATATATAGGTAACTTTGATTGGTCTGAACAATGCCGTATTCCCATTCATATCATTGATTTGTATAGGAGTGGATAAGCAATAAATAGACCAAACATGGCAAATTTACGACCGCGAAATGTAAACAAAGAAACTTCAATTTGGACTTGCGCATTAGAAAATTAGTAGGAGCTAGCTGTTGTACCGTGAAGGTAAATAGGCAGGCCCGGACTTCGGAAGTGATTATTTCACCAAATATTCGGTAGAGGAGTCTTGCCGATTGGGAAATGGGCCCCAGTTAGCATAGTGAAACAAACAATAAGGCATAAATAAGTAATACTTATAATAATTAGACTTACTTGAAATAGGAGATGCCGGGTATTTTGCCTCGAATCGAACTCGAATTATTAACTCAAAACGCCGCGCCGTCAAAACGAGAACACGTCAAAGACAAAAGCCAAGTTCGATCCTGACCGACGCCTGCTGAGACGGCAAGTGTTTTAGTGCGCATGACAAAACGGTATCACCTTTGTTTACGTTTTTCCATTTTGCCTCGATTTTGTCATGCGCAGAAACCTGTTTTTTCGCCCATAGGTTGCCACTTTTGAGTAGTGCGACAGGCGGCTATTGCTTATCCACTCCTATACAAATCAATGATTCATATACACTCACTTCCAAAAAAATGACGCACCTGATTTTGGTTGGCACTTTGAAGCTATGTCATTTTTGAACGAATTTTATTTTTTTATTTATTCGTAGGTGATTCATTTGCCATTCAAAAAAATTAAAGCCTCCTGAATGGTAGTGGAAAATCTCGAAGCAAGTTTTCTCTTAATTGATGACTCACGCTCTGTGTTTGTCAAGTAATGGTATAGCTAGTACTTACACTCCATATGTAAGACGCGTTTCTTACTAGCATTTTGTTTTTTATTCATTGATTTGTGTCTAAATTTGTTCGAATTACAGCTTTTTTGCTGAAACCTAGCATATTACCAACTGTCTGAATTTATGGAGAAATAGTTTTCCAGTGAAATAAACTGATAAAAAAACACATACAAAATTATAAACTGGGATAACTGCTTAATCCCTAGCAACTTTAAGAGCTTCTAATCTACACGGCATACTGGAAATTAGGCTTCTTATCGTTTCCATTGGTATACGATCCCATTCTTTCAGTAATTCATCTGTCATTTCTGCGAAACTTTCCGAAGAACGTACCATTTTCTCTAATTCATAACACAAATGTTCTATAGGGTTTAGATCTGGGCTCTCGCAGGCCCCTGGAATGTGGTGAAGTCCGCAGCTTTTAAGAAATTACGCACTATTGCTGCGGTGTGTGGTCGGACATTATCCTGCATGAATATAAAATTAGTGCCCACTAACTCTGCATGAGACAAGACATACTGCTGTAAAATGACAATATAGATTTCGGCTGTCATCGACCGCCTCACCGGAAAGGGAAAATAAGAAGGGGTGTCTTTCGATTCGTGGAAATCTATTTCCACACCATAACCGACCCACCATTAAATCTCTCGGAATCTGCTATTAAACTCTGGGTAAACCTTTCACCAGTCCTTCTCCACACTTTTTCTTTCATCCACCATATGAAGGCAAAATATTGATTCATCCGTAACCAAAACATTAGACCATTCACCAATATTCCATTGTCCATAAGTTTCAGGGAAATTTCCTCTAGCAGCACAATGTTTCGGCAATAATTTAGAACCTCTTGCAGGTCTCCTAGCGTTTAAATTGAGTTCTTTTAGATGTCTACATACCGTCTGCTTACTTATTGCACTATCATGAATTTGGCGAAGATCTTGCTGAAATTGTCTTATTTAGCATTAAAAATAAGAGGGCGACATTGTATAAAGTTGTCTATTCGAAAAACTTGTAGTTTTTGAAACATTGGCAATTTAACATTTTTCCATTCTAAATATGCTATACGGCTTTTAAGTTTTGTTATTAGTTGACGGCGAGGCGTGGCCAAAAAATAACAATCGAGCACTACAGAAATGACACTAATTCTTGTCATCTGACAATACACCTACTTATTACCCCAACAGGGGCGATTAAGTTATATACATTTCGTTCGGCGCAGCTGCTCTAGCAGATACAACAGTCTTTCTTTTGCATCATGTATGGTAACCTATACTGTTAAAATCCTCACAGCATAGGTAGCCTCCTATTTTTAGACCAGCTATCCATACGTCCATGGCAGTTTGTGTTAGAAGGTTTGATGTGCACGTGGCAAATATTTTGATCTCTTGGATACACTGTACCTGATTACGTTATAATTTACAAATTATAAATATCGTGTTTTAGCATAGAGAAAAACACTACTATTGGTCAGCGTTTTACATTTCTAGACACATTATAGGAGGCTACCTATGCGGTGGGGATTTAGCACTATAGGTTACCATACACGATGCAAAAGAAAGACTCTTGTATCTGCTAGAATAGCTGCGTCCGACGAAAGGTTAAAAACTTAATCGTCCTGGCTAGGGTAATAAGTAGGTGTATTGTCAGACGACAAGAAATAGTGACATTTCTGTAGTGCTCGATTGTTTTTTTTCGCCACGCCTCGCCGTCATGGCCAACTAATAACAAAACTTAAAAGCCCTATAGCATTTTTATAATAGAAAAATGTTAAATTACCAATATTTCAAAAACTACAAGTTTTTAGACAACCTTATACAAAGTCGCCCTTATTTTTAATGCTAAATAAGATGAAATTATGAAAATAAGGGGTTTCCATTTGAAAAAAATGACCTTTAACGATTTTTTCGTTTACATTTTTAATGTTAGTTTTTGATCACCCTGTATTTATTTGTTATAAAAATGCCAACACTACTAAAGGAAATCCCCTTCTATAAGGAAACCAACTCCAATTAAATAATAAAGGATTTCAATAAGAGAAATTGATAGTTATATTTAGACCTGCAAACGTCATTTTTGACATAAAATTCAAAATATATCAAAAACCGTTAGACTTAGGTATAGGGTAATATATATAAAATATATCTAAAATTTTCTGGGGAATTCAAAAATGCTTAATATACAGGGTATTCTATTTAAAATAAGGAAGTTGATACTTGTCCACGAAAATACGAACACCCTGTATATATAAAAATATACTATTTTAAAAATTTAAGCAAATCCACACAACTTTTGTGTTAAACTTTTTTGGTACACCCCGTAGATTCTGAGATAAGGTGTCATCCCATAA
>MU182277.1:404871-419367 GCA_016904865.1 Pissodes strobi | reverse complement strand
ACAACTTTGCTTTAACCTGATTCGAATTGTTGTTTGGGTAGCCTTTGAAGCAATTCGGGAGCAATTTATCGAACGGGAAAATTTCTGCAACTCAAAAGTCATTTTCTATAATGTCTTCTTCTTCAGTTTAATTTCTTCAACCATTTTCTTAAAAAGAAATGGAAATTAAGATTTGTTCAAGATTTCATTTCGTGGATTTCTCAATGTATAGGCAGGTTGAGGCAAATGGCTAGAATTTGCCTTATATGGTGCCATTGACACCCTATAATAATGGAAATATTCCCATGGCTAGAGACGTTGTCTCCAATTAATACTTTTAGGCCATCTAACCCATGGTATAGTTATAATGGTCAACAAATCTTCAAAACAAAATTGGTCGAGACAGCTATATTTGGTTCGGTTGCATCTGACGCTGGTTGATCCTTCAACAGATCGTCATAAATACGCTCAGCCTTATGGACCGTGTATGTAGTCAGTTGCAACCGTACCAAATCTAGCTGGTTCGATCAATTTTGTATCGTTCCATCAGCTATAGTCGTGAACCTTATAGAAACTGATGTCTTCGTAGAATGCAGACCCTTTGCAGGATATTGTATGGGCAGGGCAGAAGCGCCTCTACTACTACTTTGCTTTAACCTGATTCGAATTATTGTTTGGGTAGCCTCTGGAGCAATTCATCGAACGGGAAAATTTCTGCAACTCAAAAGTCGTTTTCTATAATGTCCCCTTCTCTCAGTTTAATTTCTTCAACCAATTTCTTGGGAAGAAATGGAAATGAAGATTTGTTCAGGGTTTCATCTCGTGGATTTCTCAATATATATCTCATCAATATCTTCCTTCAACTGACTTTTAGAGCCTTAAAAAGCTTATATCTAGAGGTTGAGGCAAATGGCTAGAATTTGCCTTATATGGTGCCATTGACACCCTCTAATAATGGAAATATTCTCATGGCTGGAGATGTTGTCCCCAATTAATACTTTTAGGCCATCTAACCCATGGTATAGTTATACTGGTCAACAAATCTTCAAAACAAAATTGGTCGAACCAGCTAGATTTGGTTCGGTTGCATTTGACGCTGGTTGATCGATGGTTCGATCGATTTTGTATCGTTCCATCAGCTGTAGTCGCGAACCTTTAGAAACTGATGTTTTCGTAGAATTTAGACCCCTTGCAAGATATTTTATGACTTTTCTAAAATAGAGTTATAGCTTCCGGTGTCATCCATCAAGTTGGTTTCACCATAGTTGAGTTTTCTGTTTGGTGGGATATCTTGGATATTTTCACTCACGTTATCAAAATAGTCATCAATTTCTATGTCTGTCTTCTGAGCCCTTGCCCTTTTAATGTTTTGGCAATGTCCGCGGGTGAAAAGATGCTTATGGCGTGTAACAAAATTGAAGCATCAATCGATCCTTTGTAAATTATTTCCGAACTGGGGCAACTTGACACCTGTCTTATCTAAAGGAGCCTTCATAACTATCCTTAGATCAGTTGTTATCAAGGGACATCCATATTCCCTGCTGGCAATGATGACATCAACCAAACTTCGGGAGAAATATTAGGTGGTGATCCTATTTCCCCAGTGTGTTTACTTTTCACTTTGTCCATAATGGCCCATACGAACACTCCTTAGCGTGTTGATAGCTGTTTGTAACTGATTTTCAGTATGTATAATCACGGTATCGCCTTATCCCTATTGTTCGTTTATATTTCGAACCATGTTCTAAAAAAATATATTTATTTAAATTACAAGGCAACTTCTCCATAGTTTCAAAGAAGCAGCCCTTATCATAGCAACATATTTTAAAGACTCAGAAACGGCGTTATGAAAAAGCTAGGTATTTTTGGAACCAGCACATCAAATATATTCAAAATCAGTTGTTACTTTTCCGGCACCAAGAAATATTTTATTTTGTTGGGCGGATAAAAAATATGAATGGTATGCTGTTTGAAATAACGAGAACAATGTTTTCAGGTAGTTAATATTTCAAACATTAAATCTATACAACTTAATATGAAACACTCACACACAAGTGGGAAAGGTGTATCTTTCATAGGCGTATGTACAGGGTGTTCACCCATAATGTCCCCCCCCTTTAACTTTGTTAATTTTTAAGCTACAAAAAAAATAAAAAAACAAAATTGTAGGGTTTTTTATGTAGTTTTTGCACACCTAAAGAAAAAAACAAAAAATTGTATAGTATACAGGGTAGATCAAAAAGAACCATTTTTTTAAATCTAGCCCCCATTTGTTATTCGATTTTTCGATTCTGCCTAAAATTCTAAGCATTTTTAATGTAACACACTATATGCCTATTCCTAATACTTTAGGAGTTATTGACAGTTGAAGTCGCTCTTTTTAATTATAATAATAATTCTTTTAATCATTTTTAAAACAGAAGTTACAAAAGCACTACTCGAAGCAATGAGGTCGAATTGAGGAAACTCACTATTTACACCTCAATGACTTCAAAAGCTAAAAAAAAAGTTATATTCTTAGGTGGCTGTTGCCATAAAAAAATAAAAGAACAAAACAAAATAGCGACTTCAACTGTCAATAACTCCTAAAGTATTAGGAATAGGCATATAGTGTGTTATATTAAAAATCCTTAGAATTTTATGGAAAATCGAAAAATCGAATAATAAATAGGGGCTAGATTTAAAAAAATGTTTCTTTTTGATCTACCCTGTATACTGCACAATTTTTTTGTTTTTTCCTTTACGTGTGCAAAAACTACATTAAAAGCCCTACAATTTTGTTTTTTATTTTTTTTTGTAGCTTAAAAATTAACAAAGTTAAAGGGGGGGGACATTATGGGTGAACACCCTGTACAATAATTTACTGGCTACTTGAAGCAATCAAATTTTCGATTAAATATTATCTACTTGGAAGCCAGCAGGATGCGGTTTTTATGTTTTTTAAAAAGATCTTTGCCAACGAATCACGTTTGATAAATCAGATGTTCTTAGCAAAATATTTCTTTCGAAAGTTTTAAAAAATATATCGTGTCTTGATCCCTATATGAAATCAATGTAATATAAGCTTCTATTGTTTCAGCGCCCGGACTGTTCACGAAACCAAAGGATGGGACGTCTTCAGAGATCCTCCTGTCAAGGAGGAGTCCGGTTCGATGGCGAACCAGAAGTGTTTAGAAATTACAGTCAAAGTTTTAAAAGTCATAGCATATTTAGTCACTTTCATTATAGTATTAACTTCGGGAGTCATATCGAAAGGAACTCTTTTATTTATGACTTCGCAACTTAGGCCCGATAAAATAGTACCCTACTGTAATAAAGATTTAGGTAAGTTTTTTTTTATTACAAATTACAGCATGAAAATTATTCATACAACCCCAATTATACTGGCAAAGACTATAAAAACGCAGTAAATCATGGGCGTTAGCAAAAATTGCCTACCTTTCGTATTATTCGAGCATAAGTGGGTTATTTGGCACTGGCATACCATATTTTTATAATATTTAATTACTTTATAGCTTCAGAGATAAAGTAATCTGTGTAGATGCTTGTATGAGCTCTATATGAAAATACCTATATTTAGTCTTCTGTTCGACTTGCTATACTGTGTTTCTGAAAAATGACGTCAAATTTTGTTCCAAGTCGTTATAAAGGTCTCCTTTATATAAAAATTGGAATGTCCATGATGCGCTTATGCATCAAATGTCTTTCAGCAATGTCAGGATTTTAGCACGGCATTTATATATGCCGTGATTTTAGTATCAGCATGTGCCAATATGACAGATGTTAGTGAAAGTACAATTTACTTCTTTGGGAAAGAAGGGATATAAGTATTTTAGTCCTTACTAAAAAATCTGCATAGAGGAAACTACTACATTTTGATGAAGTGTACAAGTTCGGATTGCCAGCCACTCCCTGCAGCTGGCTAGCCAGTTTCCTTAAGAACCGATCTCTGCACATTGCCGTTGATCTCACGGCATCTCAAACACATTCACTATTAGCGCGGGCGTGCCTCAGGGAGCAATACTTTCACCAACTCAGTTCCTCATCTATATTAACGACCTCCTGACCGAAACCAATAATCCTGTTTACAGTTTTGAGGATGAAAGTACCCTTAACTTCCAATTTAGATCGGAAAAACCTTTACCAGCGACAGGAGCAGATTACAGCTATTAATCAAGATCTGGAAATGGTCCGAACTTGAGGCGACAGAATTTTGGTCCAGTTTAATGCAGCAAAAACCCAAGCGGCCACGTTTAGCAAGAAAGCCACTACGGCGGGCCCTGACATCATTATGGCAGGATCGACCGTTTCTTCATCCTCGTTAATCGGACTACTGGATGTCTCGGTAAACAGCAATATGTCTTGGCATGACCACGTTGCTACCATCGTAAAATCAGCCTCACAGAAGCTTGGTGCGCTATTTCGCAACAAAAAACTGTATACACCGCAGCAGCTGCTCTTGCTCTACAAAGCGCAAATTAGACCATGCTTAGAATATTGCTCACACATCTGGGGTGCTGCACCGAAGCACATCCTAAAGCTGTTGGATTCCATTCAGAAGAGAGCTGTGCGTCCCGTCAGCGCCCCGGAGTTGACCTGGGATCTGGACAATCTGGAACACCGCAGACATGTGACCGAGATATCCCTGTTTTACAGATATTTTCACAGCAGATGTTCTCAGGATTTGGCCCGCCCAGGACATCTGTTTCTCCCAAATTACAACCTACAGCTATTCAAGAACCGTGTCTATCAACATCTTCCCACACACACCGCTTGTCAAATGCCATAGGATCTCCCTTTAGTGTGTGTGTCATTACCATAAAAAAAACAAATGGTCACTCATTTTATTTAAACAAGGAGATTCCATAGAGCAGTTTTAAGTGCTGAAGCGAAAATCAGCACTAATCGACAGAGCAGAAATAGTGTGTTTGGAGAAGACAGTATCTGAGAGATATTCGAAGATACAGAAGTAAATGGAAAACGTTCCTTACTTGGATGAAACATAACGCAATGAAGGATATTCGGTTCAAAGGACGTGACAGGAAAAAATATCCAAAGCTCTTGCCAGGCATTTATAGAAAGCTTCTCCAGGCTTAAATTTTCTTTTTCAGCTAAAAGCTAATAATACACATTTTGAAAGTGATAGGGAATTTCTAAATGGTGGTTTACAAACATTCTAATAAAGATAATAAAGAAATGACTGCCGATGTGTTTAGAAGATATTTTTAGCAAATTATAGAATTCATTCCAGAAAATTGTATTATAGTGATGAACAATGCTACCTACTACTCCAGGCTATTAGAGCAAATGCCTTCGCGCTCTCGGAGGAAATCAGAAATTTTAAATTGGTTGACTAAGAATGATATACTTTTTCAAAACGACATGCTAGAGAGGAAACTTTTAAACATTACTGCAGATCATAAGTCAAAATTTGGAAATGTTATTGATGTAACTGCTAAAGAACCTGGAACAAAAGTGCTGCTATTACCACCATATCACTACGAATTAAATCCAATTGAGCTCATTTATGCCCACAAGAAAGGCTATGCGGCTAGAAATAATACTATTTTTCAAAATGACAGAAGTACATGAACATATGACTAACTCATTGAAAATAATCACCGGACAAAACTGGTGAGATGCTGTGAAACATATAATAAAGGAACAATAAAGAATGTGGAATCTAAATAACCTTATGGCAGAAACTGTGCAAGCACTAGTTTTTCCCTAAAATCTTTGGACAGTCTTTTAAAGTGATCGATGATGACCCCGAAGTCTAAAACGTTGTAGCTTTTTTTCCAGAGCATAATTCAAAATATCGGTTCTTTTCAGAATCACAAATTGTTTGATATGTGAAAAATCTCCCCACTTTCGGCTGCGTGATTTCTTAGTAATAATAATAACCAGGTTGGTAACAAAAAAACCTCGAAGATTCGACAGACCTCCAAGAAAACATAATCACAAAGATCCAGACATCCTGAACGATTTGGAGATTACATTATTTCTATGTTCATTCTCGAAGATGACTCCAAGTTCATTGATTAAACACACTTTAGAAGGCTCTATATTGGAAGGAGAGTAATCAAATAAAATTGATATTTTCTTGCGGGTAAATGTCATAACCTCACACTTCAATAAGTTAATCTTCATGTTATTTAGAGCACACCAGTCAGATATTTTATAGATTTCATGTTGCAACTGAAAACAATCGTCCTCGCTGTAAATCCTTTTGTATACCTTTAAGTCGTCAGCATAGAACAGAAAGTGTGTATCGACAAACAGTCTGGCAAGATTATTAATGAAGATAAAAACAATATAGGTCTCAAATGTGAGCCCTGAGATGCCCCTGATGTTACTGATATTTCATCAGACAGAACGTCGTTCACTTTTACCAATTGAGTTCTTGCGTTAAGATAGCTTGCCAACCAAGAAAGGAGGGGGTCCAAAATACCGTATGATGCTAATTTAGAAATGAGACTATGGTCAACTCTATCAAAGGCCTTAGCAAAATCGAAAATATTCTGAGCTCTAGAGTCGATTGCTGTTGCCAGATCGTTAGAGTACAAACAGAGGTTCGTTTGGCAGGAACGCCCAGCCATAAAACCATGCTGATGTTCAGATATAAGATTGTTGAAGTTAGGCATCAGTACGTCGACAACAATTGACTCGACAACCTTGGCCATAATATCAATGCCAGATAGGGGGCGGTAATTATCTGTCTCCCCTCTTCCAGACTGTCGGAAATTTTATCTGGCCCTTGTTTTTTCTTTTCGTCGAGATCGACTAACTTATCAAATACAGTTGAACTGTTGATAAAGACATTTGAGAGATTTAAACTTGCAAAAGAGCAGGAATGCTGAGTAACATCAATGGAGTCAGAATTGAAAAACACAGACTACAAAAATCTAGCAAATAAATCATCAATTTCTCACAATAGTGTTAGAAAATGATGTAAAGCAAGCAGGGCAGAAATAACATAACTGGAAAGCACCAGGCCCCGATAAAACCCAAGCGTACTGGTAGGAAAATTTTACACGCACTCACAAACACCTCGCACATCAATCAATTCGACCAGTGCTTTTCCAATCCAGATATAGTTCCAGATTTCTTCACAAGAGGAGTAACCGTCATAATTCCAAAGAACAACGAGACACTGCAACCAAAAAATTACTGACCGATTACATGCCTTCTGATAATTTACAAAATGTCTACCTTAATTCTAGAACGCAACATGACTGGACAGCTTAGCACAAACAAGATTATCAAAAGCAAACAAATCGGGTGCAGAAAAGGAGGAAGAGGGATTAAAGAAATGGTTTGGCGTAGACAAAAAAAAACGTGGATAAATTATCAAAAAGCCTTCGATTCGGTCCCACGCGCAGTGCTAGATATCTACAAAATAGACAAAGCCCTGACTAATTTAATGAAACACTTAATTACTACATGGAAAACATTTTGAGCTTATGCATAAATAAAGCCGATTAAAACCAGGATAGGTATCTTTCACGTAGATAGCCTCAGCCCAGCGCTTTTTTGCACGGCTATCAACCCACTGAGGTCTATGCTCGAACGAAGCAACTGTGGCAATGTTATGGACCGCGAGGGCCACTATAAACTTGAGCACCTCCTGTTTATGGATTATATAAAACTATACTCGAGCAGTAAAGAAGAACTTGAAAGCCTGCTAGAATTTGTAGCGAAGTTTAGCCGGGATATAAAAATGAAATTCGGTATGGAGAAATGTGACAATTTCACCCTTAGCACATTCGCGCAGTTCTCAACGCATTCCATCAAAGATCAATAGGGATAACGCAATCGTTAACAACGGACCAATCAGCTATCAAGAAATCTCTGGAACAGAACCTAATGAACAGAATAAAAACTATCCTAAAAAATTATGCTTGTGCCCAAATTGCAGTCATTAACTCAGACTTACGATTGGCCGCAAAATCAGCACGACCCTCACAAAATTCTGACGCCACCATCCAAACGCTGTATCTGGAAAGGAAATAAGGTGAAAGAGGGCTAATCAACCTAGAAACAGCGCACAAGAAACAAATTAACATCCTTTACGCTTACCTGATTCGAAAGAAGACCCGCGCTATTCAGAAGTTTGTAGGATTGACAAAAACTTATCCCCACTGAACCTTGCATCCAACGCTGAACCTTTAAGAGAAAAAAGCACAAGATTACTAGAATCAGAATGGACAATAAGGCCTTGCCTGGCAAATAAATGGCAGCTCCACGAAGCAACGAGGTAGATACAAACCTGTCCATAATGTACCTTTCTATGGGATTCTTGATGCTGGAACCAGAAGGATTTATTCAAGCCATCCAAGGTCAAGTGATATATACAAAGAACTTCAAGAAAACATATACTTAAGCAAGGGCTTGATTACCGCTGCAGACTATGTGGAAACGCTGCAGAGGCCGTTCATCATGCAGCTATCTGGCACCAAAAGATTATACAAACCACCACAATTGAGTAGCAAAAATAGTCCACCAAGAGATTTGCATCAACCAAAAAATGTTAGAAAACAAGATCCACTATTACAAATATGAGCCTCAGCAGCTACATCGAAACAACGACCTAAAAGTATACTGGAATACGGATATAATCACCGACCAATCAGTGAAACATAATTTATTTATTTATTTATTTACAGAATATAGCATTCTAAATAGTAGTTGAAACCCTTCATCTTAGATCGCAAAAGAGAAATGAAGAAGCAAACAGTAAATACAATACGAGAAAATACAAGAAAACAAAAACAGGCTGGCACATATTTACCCCAGCCGTTTAAGGAAGACAAGAAAAGAGACTGGCAACTATCTCCGTAAATTTATCCACAGTTCTGTATCTCTTTTTGTTTCACGTCACTTCCTATACTTATTTCCTTGTCATTCATCTAGGCAAGCGAACGTAGGTGGAGCAGTCATCACTTTCCTCGTGGTTGCCAAGTTGCCTCCAGTTTCTGTATATAAATTTTGATGTTCTTTTTTTGCTCACGCTTGATTAAGAAATAACAGGTATACCATGAATCCAAAATTTTCAATTTGACAACGCTGCACTAGAACGGTGACGCGCGCCGATGACGAGCCAGGTTTGGCATTTTTGTTATGGCCGCTTTGATTGGTTTTGCTCTTTACGTAAAGTATTGATTAGTGATTGCAGTGTATATTATTAAATTTGTGCTTTTTAACGGACAATTTAAGATAATAGTGAAATGGATGGTGTTGAAGTGTAAATCTGCAACGTCTTTGTCCTTATATTATTTGCATTTGTCATTCAGATGGTTTTTTCTTTCGTTTCCTAAAGAAAGATTACCCAGGGATAATAATCGAAAGTAGCATTAGTGCACTTTAATTAAATTTCTCTCAAAACCATTTAATAATTTAAAGCCTTTACAACTAATAATGGTAATAAATATTTGTTTATATTAAATTTAATAAATGATTGGCCATTCAGTTTTTCAATGTTATTTATTTTAGTGATATTGATTGTTATTGTCTGTAAGAAAAATATATATCAAAACCAAATAAATGACATTTTGAGTTTTATGAGAGTATTTATTCAAATAAACCTCCAAATTTTGGAGAAATATAGAAAAAAGAAGAGATGGCTAATTTGAATTTGGCGGGCAAACGACAGCGTCCGCCTCGTACGCCATCTACGTTCACTTGCCCTGAAGACAGACAAAGAAGGCATAGCAGCTTTTTCTCTCTTGGATGATTTATTAAAATTGAGTTGCGCGTCTCTTCCTTGTCTCTACTCTGGCCATAATTGGTTCTATGTGTTCTTTCCAAAAAGAATCGGATCTGCCGGGCCCGCCTAGCAGGAATAAGAAAGGATACTTTCCCAAGTAAAGTTTTGCAACTAATTGCTCCATTAATTAGTTTGGGTGCAGGAAAAATAATAGGGCCCTTCTACGCTGATAGTCCAGGCTCTGCGTACCGCAGAGGAGAAGTCTGATTTCGTATGACACATTCTGATAAGAGAAAAATTATATAAAAAATATTTAACAAATATATTTTGAACTAGCTCAATCCTGTTGCTGTGACACTGTTAATATGGAGTCCATATAATAGAGCAGTATTCAATTGTAAAGTGTCATAAGTGCTTTAGTGTTATAGATATATCTCGTATTTCGCAATAATAGACCAGGCATACTTGTTTTGAAGGGAAATGACTAAGCTTGGGTAATAGACATCACTGTCCCGATGGATGGAAACATCAGAAAGGGTAGAACAGAAGAACTAGAGAAATGCCACGCACTGTGCAACCAATTAAAAAAGATACACCGCCTAACAAATTTCAAGGTCACCCCCATTGTTATGTCAACCAACAGACTAGTCGACAAGAAACTACCAACAAATCTCTTGCTTGGCTATTCCAGAAGGCAGCCATTTTTTTGTCTATCTGCGCTGTTTTGCCGGATCCTGCTACGTGAGTAGTATCGCGGGCTGAAAATCCCCGACATGCTCTGAAAAAAGTTGTGAAAAAAGAATAAAAGAATAATAATAATACTAATAATAATAATATTAAGAATAATAATAATAATAATGATGATGATAATAAAAATAATAATAACAGGCATTACACGTAACACCTTCACACAACATCTGAAATAATTTCAGCTAGACACATATATACATCATCATATACAGAAAGCAATGAGACTGAAAACATGCAACATGACCAGAACTTTTCTCAAGCAATAAGCAAGCGCACTGGGCACATCTGGTACACACCCGTTTGCCTAGCAAAAAAAAACCGGGAAAATCTGGGAAAAAAAGAATAAGGATCATAATAATGCAAATCTTTGCAACCGTACAACAAAACTTTAAAAAAGCGATGGGATATCGTTCAGAATTAGACAGGTTTTTCAGTATAAAATCTTGCTGATTTCACAGAACAAGGATTAATAGATGAAAAACCTGTAATGTTAAAGAACAACAAACAACACACGAAATACAGAAAAACAAAGAAAGAGCCGAAAAACTAAAAGATAAGAAAGAGACAAACATAATACATGCAAAGAAGCAAGAACAACCACACACAACAGATCAGTAAGAACAATCACCCTTATCACGAACAGTACAACAAGCCTACATGGAAGAACCACATCAAATAAAGACCTCAAATAACCAACTAAAAAACATATTCGACGTCAAACAAGGACCAAAAAGGGAAATAAAATCCAATTTAACAATATGGGGAGGTACCGATCCAATTATGAGAAATATATTCCCAAAATTACACTTTAAGAAAGATACAATGATGGCCAGAGAAATTATTTCCAGAACCTTGATACCACATTCACACAGTGATATATGCAGCAGCCTCAGCACTATTAACGTGTAACAAACAAAAAACTGTAAAATACAAAAATCAAATCAATAAATACACCTAGATGGCAAAAGAGAATTTAAAACAATATGATAAAGCCGAGAGCAGACGCAGAAGGGCTAACGCAGTTTATAAATGGCAACAAATCAATAAAAATAATAAATCATTTTGGAAATATAACAGAAAATAAAGAGAAAACAATTACAGAAATTTTGGACAATCTCAAACAAAAATTGACAGTATAGTCAGCACGTCTACGCAGGTACAAAGGATCTAATGACAGAAAAATAGATAACGCTGTCTTCAGTTGCGATGAAGAACTATTCTATAAGAGAATAACAGTATTGGAAGATATTAAAGTAATGCCACCAAGAAGAAAAGAAATTGCCAAGATATATGGAGAAGATATATGGTCAAAACCCATACAGCATAATCGTATTGTATCATGGATTAAAGAAGAAGAAACAGACAAGAGATAAAACCACAATCATACTGCAAAATAACAACAAACGAACTGGCAAACATTATAAAAACACACATAATTGAAAATGCACAAGAACGGATCAAATACAAAACTTTTGGTATAAGGGACAACATGTATTAATCTGTAGATTCGATCGTTGCTTATTTTCTAAACAAACAGGGACTGCACATGGGCAGTATAAAGTACCATAGGAGCTAGTTCTAATGTGAATTTGAAAATAAAACAAAAACCTTTAGCATTATATGAATATTTCAATATGCTATTTTACTTGAAAACATCTTCAAGCTAATAAATAACCGAATATAACTATTTAAAGTATTTAATTCTCTCGGCGCTAGAAGATGGGCAATTTTTGTCGGTGCTAGGTTATTGACTTAACACAATATCAGAATAACAATACTTATAAAGACTAAAGACCTGCATAAACAATTATAATCCGACCAAAGTATGCGGTTATAAATACAACTTTACCCATAAACACAGTTCAATGTTTGTTAAAGTTCTTACGGAACCACTCAGTGTGAGCTTGATTAACTGAGATAACGATGAGATGAAATACAAAAAGAAGAAATAGTAAAAGGATAAATATTACCTTAATGTTCACAATAAGCTACTATGTATAATATATTCGCCAATTGACGAATAACGTTCCATCGTTGAGCAGTTTATCTTCCAACACAGGGAAACACACAAAAACACATACTAAGTCTCTCCTTAGCTTCTATATACAATGTACCTCAACTTCTTGCAAATAAGAATGACTCAAGTTGGAGTGAATTGAGAATATGCAGTCAGATGCGTAAATAACTTCTGTTGGCAGCGCAATGGAGTCGAGAGTTTATTTTACCTTACAGAGTAATTTGCACTGGAAACATCACACTGTATGAGTGGGTAAGAGAAAACTTCAATTTAAGAACAGAGCATGATAGGGATGCTTTTGTGGGAATGCGGTTTTAATACACGCAACAAAATGGATTATGAAACACGCTATGCTGGTCGCCTAGGTAGGCTACACTCCGTGAAATGGAAGTAGCACTTATGGGAAATTTTATATTATAATAAAGCAGAGAGAATATTGGCCGAGTGCTAAGAACGCCGTTTACTTTTTGGCTTTTGAGAAAGTGACTGTAAACGGGTGAGTTTACTTAAATGGCCGAGTGCCACAGGAAACGCTTACTATACCATCTTACTTGTGAGAGAATCAGGGAACAACTTCCATGGTAGGGTGCCACTTGGAGCGCAGACTGTCGCGACTTATTTGGGAGAGAGCCAGGGAACAAGTATGTTCAAGGTGAGAACGCGTGCTTTTTCCCTTGGCGCGTGAACTTACCCTCACTATTGACATATCACTTCCGTAAAAGGCAAATAACGTAAATATAGAGAAGTTTGCAAAAACTTAACATCACTGGTTTCTAAATTAAAATTATGAATTTTAACACAAACCTGGTCGAATTCTGCTGACCAGTTTTTATAAAATTCGATTATTATAGATCAAATTTTAGGGACTCCTAAAATTATAGACAGGAATTTTAGGTTGGGTTGGTTGGCTCTCCTGTAGGAAGCACTGTGATTGGTCGGATGGGTTTCTGCTTGTAGCTGACCCTAGCTTGTGTTTCGAAATACGTGGATTGTATTGTTTGAAGCCGTTCTGCTTTTAGCTGTCTAGCTAAACTGAGGCAGTGGATTAACGTTGTGATAAGAGATGGCGCTAAGGGTGTCGCCAAGAGTTTTAAGCGGCATTCTTGGAATGCGATACACAGTGGCGTGGAATATTAATACAATACGAATTAAATCGCTAGATTTGAAAACATGTTGAAATGGTTCTTGAACAGAAATTAATTACAAGAGTGTCGTGAGCATGTACAAAAAAAAGGAAAAACTTTGATCAGCCTTAGTCAAGCAACGCCCGGTAATGCCAGCCAAACTAAATGATGTGGACGCTCTATTCAAGAAAAATTATTATTCAGACTGGAGAAATCTTCAAGATGTTGACTTGGTGTTTGATAAAGAAATAATAATTATAATAATAATAATAATAATAATAATAATAATGCAGAAGTTGAAAAATCGCGCACTTTGAAAAGGAGGATGGCCTTAAAATATAATTTAATTTTTATTTATGTTAATAATGTTTTGTTGGTTAAAATATGAGAATCAAAGTAGATATTTAACTTTAGTACCTACGTACTTTTTCAAAACAGTCCCACAGGAACTGTTCCAAAACTAATTAGATTAGCAAAAGTCTTTATTTTTGAAAGTACCTCTTTTTTATTAAATAAATTTCATTGTAGTGGGTATCAAATTAAAATGTGTCAAAATATTGCATGCAGATTTTGAACCACTCGAATTCTTTTAAAAAGTCAACAAAAGTTTTTTGTTTCTCCTGTAAAATTTCGTATCATGGATCTAAAGAGTTTTGGAATTGGACGCCTCAGATCTCATATTACTGGACAAAAAGAACAAGCGGCGTGGCCGCCTGTGCCTGCGGCACGCGCGAGGCCCTTCGGGCCTCGTTTGTGTGACCTTTGATCACACATTATTGCCACGCTCCTATCCGTACCGTGACCTATAATTAGAAAGCCCTTATAATTAGACTTACCAATCGCTAGTCTAATTTTACCGTGATAAATTTCTAATTGGTTGCCATGGTAACCGACTTGTCAACGTCAATCGTTATTTTTTT